>CM021109.1:142405777-142633234 GCA_007115665.2 Sequoiadendron giganteum | reverse complement strand
CTTGGGTAACCACTTGTTTCGATGTGTCAATGGGGTTGTTGGAACCACTTGTCAAGGGTTGAATTTGTGTGAGAGTGTTAACTTTCCCTCATTGTCCTACTTGAGGCACTTGGTTCACATTTCCTTGTGTAACGTTAGGCATACTTGGGGTATTTGTGGTGATGGATGAAGATGGTTGTGCTCAAAATTTTGAGGTTATTGTGGCATTATGGAATGTAAGTGGTTTGCCAAAGTTTGGTATCCAACTTGTGTTTTGGGGAAGGTTGGTGGTTAATGGAAGGGTCATTTTGTGAATACCCAAAGTTGTGTTTGTTCCTAGACATGAAGTGAGACCAAGGTTGGTTCCTAGCCGAGTTGCAAGACTAGATGTTAAGAGTTGACTTAGCACAAGGGATGGAGTTGAAGTCAAGTCTTGTGTCAATGATTGTGCAACAAAAGATGGGGAAATTGGATCCAAGTTTTCTAAGATTTGATGTTCCTTGATTTCTTCTCTAGTAAGTCCAAATGGGTTGTTTGTGATTTCTTCTATCTCATATGGTCCTAATGGAGACAAGGGTTGTTGTGATGGGGTAACAGGAATTTTCAGACCAAATTCTTGAGGATTTGGATCAATTAAGGTGAATGTGACTTTGGTTTTCTCCATGATTCTCTTGTGTTGTGATCTTGTTGTAACCATAGATTGTGGGTCACCTATGGGAGAGTTGTGTTGAGATTTTTAATGTTTGAACTCTCTAGTTGACTCAAATCTAGGTAAAAGGGACGCTCTAAGTCTTTTTGGAGCAATGGTGATAATGGGGGATGAAAAGGATGAATGATGTGTAAAGTGATTTTTGCAAACATTTTGGGACAACACTTGTGACTTGAGAGTTTGATGTTTGATGTTTGGATAAAGGATGTTGATAAACTCAAGAATCTTTAGGGTAGACTCGTGACCTTCAAGATAAACTAGTTCAAGGATGATAACTAACTTAGCTAGGTGCATGGAAAAGGATACATTTCACATACAACATAACCAAGTTGGAGGTTGGTTTGATAAATGTTGAAGTCAAAAAGTGTTGGTGTATTCAAAATTTTTGCAAAGTTTGGTGAAGTGAAGGATGAATTTTTGATGAAGGGGTGAGTGAAATGTTTGGCCCAATGTTGACTTAGAATGAACCTTTGTTTTTGTAAGACCAAGGTAGTGAGAAAAATGCTATACCTCTAAAGTGTTGAAACCCTAAGAACTCAAATGAATTTGGTAAAATAGGACTCAAATGATTTTGGAAATAGGACCCATGATTTTGGACTCAATATTTGTAATGTTTTGCTTGCCTCAATTTTCTTGTGTTTGAGTAGTCAACGATTTGAGCATACATAAATGTGGGATGTTCATTTGATATAATCTTGGATTAATGAGGTTATTATTTTTTTACCACATACACTTGTCTTAATTATGTTTTCAAACTAAATGTTTATGTCAAAAACATCATAACTTTCACAATGTTCATTTCATGAAAATCATGAGGTTGAAGCCATAATTGCCTATGTTATCTTTGGAAAATATGGATTTAAGATTAAGTCAAGATATTTAGAAATCGCTAAGGATAGAAACCCTTAGGACAAGCAGTAATATCAAGGCTAAATCAAGAGGCATCCATATTTAAACCAAAGTGTTTGAAATTTTGAGGAAGATAGTGAATGTTTGTTTTTGTAACATTTTAGAACCAAGCAATGTATCAAATTGACTCACAATCATTTATGATCCTAGGTTTGAAATGGCTATACTTGTTGAATCCCCACTAGGATTTCTCCAAGCACTAAACAATGTGAACAGTTAGAGATTTGGCAACACTGGCTCCCCCTTTCTTGGCACACACTTCTCAGGACCACCAAATCTCAAAATCCTTAAAATCTAGAGATCAAAAGTATTTTTATGTTTCTACTATTGAATAGTAAGAATTTTGGATGGCTTCAGAACGATCGTTCTTGCACCAATAAGTATTAAGGATTTTTGGATTCTAAACAAAGGTTCGTAATGAGGGCTTCCAGTTTAGGGGGTGCAATGATAAACTCCCTCAAGAGGTCTCCCAACCCTTAGAACAAGGGCTTTACACATCATAAAGATACTAGGGGAGATCTATCATGTACCACATCCCATTGATCACAATTTTCATTACAACCACACATTTATATAACGGTTTGGAAGAACTTGGCTTTAGTTCGTTACCGCTTGGGTCGTTCCCTCCTTTCAAAGCGGGGAGGCAGGCCCTCTAAAGATGGACAATAGAAAGGAAGTATGTTTGTAGTTCAATCATCTTTGCTTGCATGAACAAAGAGAGAACACATGTCACATATTTTTCTCACACTCGCAAAGGGGTTTAGTTTTAATCCAAATTGGAAGATGTAGGTGATTTTGCAAAGTGTTAAGGAATGTTTATGTTTCTCAAGGTCGTCGAATGGCATGAGAGAATTGCATATGCATCCACTAACAATGTTGTAAATCAAGACACAGTAAACAGTTGTAAATTTTAACACCTCAAAGTAGTGATGAGTTTGTTTTAAGCACCAAATGAAATATGAAGTTGCCTTGTTCAATTTTAAACCCAAAATAAAATGGTAAAATGAGGGTTCAATTTTAGCCAACTTTGAAAGTGAATTTTACGCCCAATTGAAAGCTAGTTGTCCTAAGATTGTAAGTTTTGAAACCCAATGGAAATTTAGTGGTCCTAAAACATAATCCAAAGCAGAATATGATGGGTTATAATTGCCCCACAAGTGTCAAAACATTGTTACAATAACTACAACTAAGAAAAATCGAAAATTAAAATTTTCAATTTTTTTTGGTTTTTTCTATGTAGTAAATCGCATTTTCGGAGGCCTTCGGAGCAGAATTTGGGGATGAGAATTGCATTAGTCCCTAAAAGTGGGCATGTCATAGGCACGCTTTTTTAGGGACTGAATTAGTCCTCTTGGAGAGCTTTCTAATGGTGCAAACAGATTCAAATTTCGAGCACTGAGTAGAAATTTATGACCCCAACAAGTTGGGGTAAATTTTTTCCTAGCTTTTCTCCAAATCTGCAAAACCAGTTAGTCTGAAAAGAAAAAATGAGAATTCAATGGCATGTTAGCGTTTAGATAAAGTCAAAAGATTAAAGCATGTGCTGAAAATTGATCATAAAACTTCTTACCAGAGTTGGGCATTGTTGCACACAATAGCGTCACGATTTGAAGTGTGGGCATCGCTCTGTAGCAAAAACAAAGAGCACGATAGCGTCGCAATTTTTTCGGGCGTCACTCTAGTGGATTTTTGGGCATCGCCATTTGAATTTTTTGATACCTCTATATTAAATCGGCATCACCAGATTTAAATCAGCAGTAGTGTATTTAATCAGCGTCGGTGTTTCAAATTGCAATAGCATCACTATATGGCGATGCTCTTTAATGTTGTTTGTGATTTGGGTGTCGTTGTAACCTACAACAAAACACATGAATGGAATTCGAGCTAAAATTTGATTAAATTATCGGTTTTCCCTCCTTCTAGCACCAAAATGTGAGACGAGGATATTAGTATGGGCCAATTACACTTGATCCATGAAGAATCGAAGCATATTCACACCACTAATACTTGAATCTCAACAAGATCATTCAAATGGAAATTAAACTAAACATTTATCAAAGCAAAGAATTCTAAACTATGAAAGCATTTAAATGTCTACTCTAATCCATCTGAAACTTATCTCGTTGTGAGATTAGTGTCATGTTGATGTGGAACAATGATCCTTTCCCAATCTCGTGATTTGTGAGTATGCATCAATCGATTCTATGGAAGAGAATCGATGAAACCATTGTGACAAATGGATGAAAACCTAATTTAAGCTAAAATGAACATGATGCAAGCTAATTAAACATGATTTTATGCTAAAATTTATCTAAATATGCAATTGCTAAGCTAATCTAATATGAGATTTAAACTAAAAAGATTCAAACCCTAGTTCTATAATTAGCTAAATGGATGCATGGAAGCCATTAATGGAAGCTAAGCTATTATGCAACTAATTTAAACTAAAATATTCTAAATGTATGCAAAGTATGAGTGTGAGCGTGAGTGATTTCAATAGCATTAGCTTGCAATTGAAAGATGGATGATATTCAACAACATAAGTTTTCTCTAAAAAATATGAATGATATTCAACAACATAAGTTTGCTCTGAAAAAGATGGATCCATTTGTCTCCAAATAGTGCTTTATTTATAGGAAAGCAAATGAGAAATGAAGGGCTAAGATCAAAAAAGCTAATCAATGGTCAAAAAGGAAAGAAGATGGAGGCATGAATCATGGATTCTCATCAACGGATGAGAATGCAAGATGAGAATTAATCAAGGGCTCACATTTGTTCCAAACAAAGACACTTTTGACCTACACACACAGGTCACAAGGCGACTTTCTCAAGAGGTTAAAATATAACTTGCATTTGAAGCCAAGTGAGAATTTCCCTTTCTTAAATGATTGGAGGAGAGATAATATTCCTTTTGGGACATTCTCATGGATGAGGATAAAGATATTTTTCTAATTAAAACAAAGTTTAATTGTGCAAAAGGGGAGGGAATATTCCCTTACAAGTGGGAGGAAATAGATTAATTAGATAATTGCTAATTAAACAAGGTTTAATCACACAATTAGGGGTTTCTAGAGGAATAAAGTGATTTTCATTAAATTAAATGATTTATTGAATGGGAAAAGGGGGGATGACATTTAATTAAATAAGATGACTTAGGGAATATAATTAAATAGTTTGATTTATTTTATTTAACGAGATTAAATGTTAGCGTGAAAGGGGGTGAATTAACCCAATTTGATGAATTAGGTCAATAGATGCAAATGATGAAATTAATTAAATAGTTAGGCTAATTTAATCAATTAAGTGAAAAAGAGGATGGGTTTGAGGATGAAATGATGTTAGTTATTGAATGTGATCCATTGGGACATTTTTAGGTGTCTACACCACAAACTCTTACTTCGAGATTAACTCAAAAAATATCTTTGCTTGAAAGAAAATAAATATATCCTCTTTTCTTTTTAAATTAGAAAGCAGGTGGCATATCAAGTAAGGATAGGAGTACCTTCAACACAAAAATTCTCTTCAAACCTACATCAATTCCACCTATGAGATTGATCATAGAAAAATCCATGAATGTAAGATTTAGCAGCAAAACAAAACCTTGGTTGCGACCTCATAACAACCAACTTGATTTGGGAAATATTTTTATTGCAATCATCCCTTTAAAATGTTGTGATTCAAATCTTCAAGGATGGTATAGATTCTAGCAACTCCTCCTATCAATGATTGCAACAAGATTTCCTTTGCATTTCAGACGATGGTTAATATTGTGATTTGAATTGCACCAATCCTTTCCTTATGTGGCATATGTATCATGGAAATGAAAATGTTGCTTGGGGTCGATGATAGGAAAACCGTGGCTCTTCTTATCAATGGGATCTTGGATATTTGTATTTGAGGTGGCTTTAAAAAATCCTCAAAGTATTTGGTTGAGTGCCATCGACTACAACCCCTACACTCCCAACCACGATGTCATTGCCAACAATGAAAATTCTACAACCACTCTAGAGGGCATTCTAATTAGAAAATAATAGGCACACAAAAATTGTTATGCTCTGATACCATATTAACATCAAAGAAACACATGAATAAGTACCATTTTGTATTTCCCCTTGAAAATCATTTAGAATGATACAATTATATAGGCAGAAATCTTCTTGAAATTTCTCCTGTATAGTTCCATCGTATTCTAGAATTAGGGAATTGCTAAAACAACTCGTAAAAAATATATAGCAAGTTGAGCACTAATAGTAATTTCCAACACTTCTTGACTTTTACTTGGTTATTCCTAGTACATAACATTTTGACGTCCTACTTAGACCTATAGGTTCTGTTTTAAAGGTTTTCATTAGTTTTCCATCTATTGTGTTAGTTAATACACAATCAAGTTATTTTCACACATTTCCATGTTCATAAATCAAAGAGAAGAGATTTGACATAAATATTTTACAAACATTTCTTTATTATAGAAAATATGGATTTACATATCATCCTTATTTATAGTAGGGCTTATCTTTTTAGCGACTAATTTTTGAGGTCAAGAGGGGTGTATCCCTCAGATCCACTTTCAAAGCTTATTACTATAATTTTAGTTGGGGGACACACTCCCAGGTGCCCTCCCGACCCTTCAGGTTTATTCAAAGGAATTATAACACTACACTTGCTTAGTTTATTCAAAGGAGTGTTAACACTATACTCACTTGAAATAGATCTAGATGGAAAGGGTTTGTCTAACTCAGGTGGGGCATAGAGAGCTGCGACCTTGGCTGCTTCTTTCAAATCCTTCTTTGCACGACTAATGCATTTCATGGAATTTTTGAAGGTTTCCTTGTCCTTAAGCCAAATCTCCCCATCAAGGTTGTTTCCTTCTATAGTTTTGATTAGATCATGATACTCCTTCTTGGCTCTAAGATATTTCTTATTTCCAACTATAGATTTCTTGGCAGTCATTTTCAATCTCATCATTTGGGCATATATATATATATTCAAGCATTAGTCATTCAATTTTGGAAGTTATAGCTATGTAGTGAGCTCATAGGCCCAAAGTGTGGAACCTGATAGCTCTAATACCACATGTAACAACCACAACCTTATAACAAGGAATTTACATGCAATTTTAACCAAAGATTAAAAAGAACATATTCCATAAAAATAGGACATAATTTTTTTCTTCAATAAATGAAAGTTACTTTTGCATAACTGATAACATAAGAATTTGTAAGCATTGCATAATAATTTCATTTCACTTTTTCAAACTAGGAAGTATAAATTTCTTTTATTTTCAACATTTTCCACATGAACAATTTCATATTCATATAACATAAATAAATAAGGTACAAGGTCAAACATCCATATCTGGATACTTTCTTTCTTTCTTTATATTTGTCTCCCAAGACTCGTCAAGTCGTCTGCAAGAGGGAGAGCATCACCCAAGTGCTTTACCTCCAACCACGGACAAGTGGTCCCCTGCACACCTTCCTAACTGGAAGTGGCCCTACCCTTCAATGAAGGAAACGGTTAAGAACCCCCTAGTAATAGCCATCTAAGCTCTGGTGGTGTTCCCTACTTAACCAATATTATCAATCAACTATGGAGACCTTCCAACTATAAATGTCAACTTTGATAGTGTTAAGTATCTGAAACACAGTGAATAGACAAGTGTCTACAAAGACTAAACCACCCAGTTTGGGTAAAGGTATTTGTAATAAATACAATCACTACTTAATTGGAGTGAATTTGAACATTAGTTCACCCACCCTACTCAATTTGGAGAATTGTATCTGACCTAAGGCTTGACACATTGTAGATAAACTAGTTCTACTGTCATAAGGTTTATATTCATTAAACATACCCACTAAGTGTTCAATAACTACATAGTTATAACTTCATGGAAAATGTATTTTCCCTTGTTACAAATCCTATACATCTGGGGTCTAGGCTACTGCCTCTAAATCAAGTCCTTTTAAACCAATAAGCTTTACCATTCACCCATTTCTAGGTTACTTGGACAAATTAAGATGACTCTTTTGCCACCATCTTGACATCATGACATACACTCATAGAAATATCATTGTTTGAGCCAACTTGAGGATTACTTCATCTTACTCATGGTTTAGAACTTCCATTTACTAGTCTCAAGGTTGGGTACATGAAACAACTCAAAAGGAAATGGCATTTTTCTGATATGCTATAATATCAAATTCATGAGCATCTATTCCACGTGCTCAAAACCCCAAAAATTCATATTCAAGCAATACAACATACTTTTAATTCTTATTTAACACTCTTAGTGATATACTCAATATATATACTTATAATCCAACCATTATACCATATTACTGGTTACAAACCCATATACTTTTAATTTTCATTTAGAGTACATAAATAATATCATATTGTCCATATATTTTCAAATTCTTCATTAGCATCATATTATCTTTTTATCTCTTATCATCCAACTAAATATGCAATTTCACAAAACAACCATATGCTTCTTCTTCTTTTCTTATTCAAAACAATCTTTTCTTAAACTTGAAAATAAGAAAATAATCAATTTAGAAACGTATAAAACATGCCTGTAGATTATATTTTTGAATTTGCTACCAAAGGCTCCTTGAGAATTCTAGCTTCCAAAGCTCTAATCTTCACTTCTTGCTCAGTTTTCTTCTTACTTGAAAATGATTTTCAAATTTCTAATATGCTGCTAAAAATAATTTAGTCTAATTTTTAGACTGTGAAACTTGAGAGAAAAATGACACAATCTTTGTGCCTCTATATGCTTAGTATCCAACCCAAAAATAATGCAAAGCTCTCATTTTTATAGAAAAATACTCAACCACTTTTCTCTCCACTATTGTCAATTTATGGAGCCTAACTCATGGAGAATGAAACTACCATAATGTTGATAACAAACCTCCATTAAATGGCCATGAAGCCAAAATAGTTCCGGAACAATAACAAATAGATTATAGAGTCTTTATGACTTCTTTTCCCACATTGAGATGGCTACAAAATAAATATAAAACAATCTTTTTAAAACTTGCTCAAAACCCACATTAGAATTATGCTCTTCATCGACTCAAATGGAGTCTATTTAAATAGAAAAAGCTTGCCACAATGTGGCTGGAAATTATCAAATGTTGGTCGATTAAATTGCCCCTTATCTAGGTGTTGGAAACTTTTTCAATAGCTGATTTTAGTTCGTTACAAAGAGCATTCAATTTGCTGATTGAGTCGCCCTACAAAGAGGGATGAAGTTGACTTATTCAAAGTTGAGTTTAAGGCCTTCAAAACTGAAATCTACTCGCACCTATTTGGGCAGTTTTTTTTCATTAAATTTTGCTAATAAATCTGCCTTACAATAGGCAATTGAGGCTTCTCATTTTGCTTGCTCATGTTTGCTATATGTTAGCATATTTAAAAGGTTAACAATTGTAGTTATTTTCTCATAGTAGCATATTTAAAAGGTTAACAATTGTAGTTATTTTCTCATAGTTTCCACCCCATATATAGACTATTTCAAAGTCTATTTTAAGAATTATTTACAGCCCACATGATGGACTAATTCATGCCTTATTTAAGTTTCATTAACATCCAACTCATGACTATTCACCTTTCCATTAATTTGCATTTTTATTTGCTACTTATCAACTATAATGTGGCCTCATATATTGGCCTATTCAATTACTATCGATTCATGTATATACATGCTCATTTAATTTCAGGTGTAAATATATACGTTTGTACATATTTATACATACCACACACACACACAAATATATATATGTGTGTGTGTGTGTGTGTTTGTATTTAAAAGATTAAACTATTTAATCTTAATGCATCCTCACATACTATAAAATACACATTATCACTTCCATAAATGATCATCATAATGACAATACCAATACTAAATCCACTTTGACAATAATGTATATATATATATATATATATATATGTCAAATACATTAATAATAAACATCAATAACCCTATAGCCTTCTATAAGAAAACCAACTTGACTTGACTTGACTTAGGTTTACATAACCAAAAGACATAATTAAGATCAACTTACTCAATTACGTCAGCATCCAAAACTTGACCTACGCATAATCAATGAACTTAGATGGCTTTATTATTCAGTTCTTATCCATACCCTTCTCTCGGGTGATACTCCCCCTCATCTACTGGAGGCGTGAAATCCATTCCTATATATCCACTTGGACAAAAAAACACATAGTTAGCCATATCATTATATTGTATCCATTTCATTACATATTCATCAAAATTTCCATTAAATACATAAAACCATTGTGTTTCATATAATTAATCATAAAATTCAACTTGTCAAGCTTCATAATCACATTAATTCATATTGCATTTAAGTTAAGGTGAAAAGTAAATAGTAATTCAGGGATGGGGTGTAACATGTTCCCCCCCTTAAGAATATTTATCCCGGATGATCTAGAGTACCATTACATATATTAAATTAATTAAAAGTTTTCAAATTCTATTTTCAAATTCCAATAAAAGAAGAAATTTTTGCTTAATCTCCTGATAATCTTCCCACGTTGCATTGTATTTGGCATATTGGTCCCATTGGATCTTGCATTGCAACACCTCTCTATTATGCAAGCCGATCCTGCACGTTTTGAGCACCTTAAGTGGCGTGATCATGACCACCCCTGGGTCCTAAGCCTGAAGTGCATTCCAATCAATTATGTGATTATTTCCTGGAAAATATTTCTTAAGATAGGAAGAATGAAACACATTATGCATCCTAGCAAGATCAGGTGGTAGAGAAATTCTTTAGGCAGCTTGGTTAACTTCCTCAAGAACTTCAAAAGGACCTACATAATGTGGGGCTAACTTAGAAGACTTCCCAAACTTGATTCCACTCTTTTGAGGTTTAACTCTCAAGAAAATTTTTTCTCCTAGTGACAAATGTTTGGGTACACGTTTGACATCAACATAACTCTCTTGTCTATCATTGGCTTCCACTAGCCTTTTCTTGATCAAACTAGCCTATTCCTTCATTTCTAAAAGCATTTTTGGTCCAAGGCTAATCCTATCTTCTAGCTTATCCCAGCTTCTAGGATTTTAACACTTTCTTGTGTACAATGCTTCAAATGGATCCATCTTAATTGTGGAATGATAGGAATTATTATATGCAAATTCTATAAGGAGAAGATAATTATGCCACTTGTATTGTTGATCCATGCAATACACTCTTAGTAGATCCTCTAACACTTGGTTCATTCTCTTCGTCTGACCATATGTCTCTGGATTATACATTAAACTTATTTTTAATTGAGTTCCCAACGAGGTAAACAAGGTTTTCCAAAACCTCAAAGTCATTTGTGCATCCCTATCTGAAATAATATTTTCAGGAGCACTATGCAATTTGAAAACTTCTTGCATAAATTTTTGGGCTATGATAGGTGCTCCATCAGTAAGATTCTATAGTATAAAGTGGGCTACCTTGGTGATTTTATCCAACGCTACCAAAATTACATTATTACTAACAGTCTGCCATTTCCATTTTGGAATCTCGTGAGCGTACAAAAGTCCTACTAGGAGATAATGTGTTGCCTTCACCCTTTGGCATTCTAGGCACTCTACTACAAACCTTGCAGCATCCCTCTACATCCCTTTCCAAAAATATAGTGGCTTAACATCAACCAACAACTTTGTCACTCCCAAATGTCTCGAATAGGGTGTAGAATGAATCTCTTTCCAAACCATGTTCCTTAGCTCTCTTGCATTTTGAACGTACATTTTTCCCTTGAATCTCAATAATCCATCTGACTCAAAAATAAATCCATCATACCTTGGATCCTAGGTATTTTCCATTAGAGATTGTTTTACTTGCTCATAATATTCATCTCCTTTAGACTTTTGTAGTACTTAACTCTTAAAGTCAGTTTGTATGGAAATCATGGAAGAGATATGTCTCCTTCAATTTAGGGCATCTGCAACCCAATTTTCCTTGCCCTTGATGTAACTTATCTCAAATTCATAATCTGATATCAACTCCAACCACCTCCTTTGACAAGCATTTAAATGAGGTTGGGTAAATAGATACTTAAGACCTTGCTTATCTGACTTTAGTTCAAAAGGTTTCCCCAATAGATAATGTCACCACATCTGTAACACATGAACAATGGCTGCAAGTTCAAGATAATGAGGTGCATAATTTTGCTCATATTTTTTTAACTTTCTAGACTCATAAGCAATGACCTGACCATCTTGCATAAGCACTCCACTCAACCCTTCTCCTGAGGCTTCAATGATGACTACAAATTTCACCTCTAGGTCAAGCACTTTCAAAATTGGTGACATAGTCAAATTCCATTTCAATAGGTCAAATGCCTCCTATTTCTTTGACCATTCAAAAATTTTACCCTTTCTTTGCAGAGAAGTGATGGGATAGGAAATTCTTGAGAAATTGGCTATAATTTTTTAGTAGTATCCAACCAGTTCCATAAAACTATGAACTTCATGCACATTTTTTGATGTCGACCATTCTAAGACAACTTTAATCTTTGTAGGGTCCACTACAATTCCTTTTGCTAACCTAAATATTGCACTTCCTTCTGGAAGAACATGCACTTGGATAGCTTCCCATACAACTTGTGATCTCTAAGATGCTGCAAAACAAATTACACATGGTAATGGTTCTCTTCCTCATTGTTAGAATATATCAATATGTCATCGAGGAAGACACAAACAAACTTATCTAGACAGTCTCTGAATATGATGCCCATCAAGTTAATGAATGCTTCAGGTGCATTCATCAATCCAAATGGCAGAACTATGAATTCGTGGTGCCCATATTTGGTTTTGAAAGTTGTTTTGTGGATGTTCTCATTCTTGAGTTTCAATTGATGATATCTCAACCGCAAATCAATCTTTGAGAAGACTATTTCCCCACACATTTGATCAAAAACATCATCTATATGTGGCAATGGGTAATTGTTTTTTATTGTTTCCTTGTTGAGCATGTAGTAATCTATACATAATCACAATGTACCATCTTTCTTCTTGATGAAGATCATTGGTGTTCCCCAAGGTGATGCACTAGGTCTTATCAAACCCTTCTCTAACAATTCTTGCAACTGAGCTTTTAGCTCCAACAATTTTGTTGTCGTCATTTGGTAAGGGGCCTTGGATATCGACTATGATCCTGGTATGATGTCAATTGAAAATTTAAAAGCCCTTTTAGGTGGAAATCCAAGAAATTCGTCTAGAAACACATCCTAAAAATTTTGGAGAAAGGGATACTTCTCCAAATCTGATCTCTCTTGATCCATGTGCTCCCCACCTTTTTCTCCTAGAATTTTCTAAGACTCGTAAAACAATAGATCATCTTGAAAGATGAACTCATTATTGCTCCAGGGTTCTTCTATTTCATCCATTCTAACTACAAAGAGTTGGCAACCTCTTTGCTTGGATCTCTTCAATTGCATGGTGGATATCTATCTTATCTTGACTTCTCTAGGTTTCCCTTGTAGGACAACTTCATTTCCTAAGTCATCTAGGCATTCTACTGTTTCGGTGAAGCAATCCACCTTAGCCCTATGCCTCCATAACCAATTGATTCCTAAGATGACATCATAGAACCCTAAGGGGGCTATATAAATGTTGGCCTTGTTGGCATATGGCTTGTAAGTGTTTTCATTGATGGAAACCCTGGCAACCTAAGTCATGCATCCAATCTACAGTACACTTTTGGTTTACATCGGTAGAACAAAGTGAAGAACAAGACATCCAGTTACAAGTATAAAAGTTGGTTTGAACATCTCACCGGACTACTATTTTGGGTCGTGGATCTTTGAGGAAGGTTGATGTTTTTTTATGCTTATTTGTGAAGTATACTAATACACATTCACTGGTACGTGATCTAGGATATCTGGTGCACTAATTTGTTGACTATTTGTGCTAGAAGGCTAACCTGGCGAATATAGTAATTGTGGATGTATAAGGAGTAATTAATCAAACGTTTTCATGCTCTATTATGTTTGTTTAGGTCCTCTCTTTGTCTTAACCGACTTTGGAGGATGCACATAAAGATATGTGGTGGATTTGGCCGAAACTTGAGAAGAACTAAATGTTTTATGAAGCTGACATAAGAATGATCAAATCCTTGATAGTGGATATATATATGAGATCGGTTTTATCATTTTGTATGTGTCATGTCATGGAGAAGTATGTGAAGATAGTGAATTCGAATATGGTGTGAAATTCAGCAGAGTAATAGTGTGAATTTGTCTATATGTGATGTGAAGAGTAGAGCAAGGCAGAGCGAAGTGCAGAGTTAGAAAGAAGATCTAGAATCTAATCTATGAGCTTCACTGGAACTGTAACCTGGCATGAATAGATGCTACTATCTCCATTCATCCTTCAAATGGTTTTAATTTGAACTTTTGTAAGGAAGTGAGCCTTCCCTTTTGAGCAATGAGATCTAGGCAGTGTGCTTGAATGCAATTGCATTCCCCTTTTGTAAAACTTTATTTGAGTACTCAAATTGTGGATTAAACTCCACCGTGGTTTTTCCCTTAATAGGGTTTCCACGCAAAAATCTTTGTGTCATGGTGTTATGAATGTTTCCTTTGAATGCTTGCATCTTTCTTTTAATGTAATGATAGAATGGTTGAGTTTTAGATTAATTAAGTTAAGATTTTCTGAACATTGATTTATCCCCCTCTCAATGTTCCCTTGAGTCCAACAATTTGTATCAGAGCATCTAGTTCCTCAAAAGAAGTTTAGCAGCTTGAGGTGGATCTTGGAATGTGATGGACTCTGGCAGTCTTTAGCAGTAGCTTTTGGTAGCACTTGATGACCTTGATCAGTCTAAAGAAGAAGTACATGAATTGAAATCAAATCTTAGGGATGCTAATAAATTCATTCAATCATTGAAGGATCATATTGTTAAATCTAGGGAGAAAAGGAAGGATCTCTATGATCAGATCAAGCAATAAGAGAGTGAAAACATGGATGATGTTCACCTGAATCAGACCTTGAAGGAAATAACTGAAGAATTTGAAAAGCTTGCCAGAGAAAATGCTACCCTAAAGCATGAGACGGAATCTATGGCAATGAAGCTGACTAAAGAGATTGAAGAAAGGAAGAAGAAAAAAGAGAATTTAGCTCAGTCCTTAAAGGAGAAATCTGATGAACACAGAAGAATAAATGAAGAATTCGCTCAGCTGGAAAGTGAACTGCAACAATCCAGAAACAATGGAGAAGAACTTGATATATAGATTGTTAGTCTTAGAAATGAACTTTCTACTGCAAATGAGTACAAAGAAAAGTTTAAGATTAGTTCAATGAAGCTTGATGAGTTGACTCAAGGACAAAAGAGTGTAAATGATAAGAGAGGTCTTGGATATGAAAAAGGAGAAAGTTCCAGACCTAGACAAAAGAATTTCAGACAAGAAAACCTGATGAACAAAGTTGGAAGGTATCTGGTAAGACAACCTAATGCTCAAAAATTTAATGGACACTATTTTGCTTGCAATAAATTTGGCCATATGACTACTCAGTGTCGAAGTAATATGAAATCAAGAGATTCATCATTTTCTAGTCAGTGTTTCAAATGCAAGAATTTTGGTCATAAATCAATTGAATGTAGGAATTTGTCAAACAACTTTGTCAATAGAAAGAATGTTGAAAGTTACACATGTGGAAGATTTGGACATATCTCTAATCAATGCAGATCAAGAATAAATCAATGGAATGATTGGTTTGGACAAGGAAGCACTGTGTGCTACAATTGTAATAGATATGGTCACATTGCAAGATTTTGCAAAAACAAAAAGGTGGATAGAATAGGTCTGGTATATAGAGGCAAAAATATATAGGGAAATGACAAAGGCAAAGGAAAAGTGATTGCAGATGAGATAAGAGATGAAATGAAGAAGACATGGGTAAGGAAGAATGAATCTAATGCTGGAAATGGTTCTACTCCGGAACCTGCTTCCAGTAATTCTTTTGGTAATTGATTTTAGGCCACTGGCCTAGGGGGAGTTTTTCAGGAAAATCTTTCCTCCCCTGTCTATGGATGCTACCGAAACATGAAGAATAGTCAAGAAGGTGTATTTATGATGTGGAGAGGTTTTGGAGAACTTTCAAAAGGAAATTCAGAGAATTCATAGGTCCGCAAGAGAATTTTTCTCTCGCTGTCTGAGAAAACAGAGCACCTAGAAAACTTAGGGAAAATGCATTTATTGCACATGTGTGAACTATAAAAGTCAAGTTGGAATCATCATTTGTCACTTTGCATCAAAGAAGAGAAGAAGAAGAGCACTCGCTAGAATAATTTTGAAGCAAAGAAGTTGATTCGCCGTTGAAACTCGAAATCTATTAGGTATTTCAATTGGTTTCAGAATTTTCATATAATTTGGTGTGCAACTGTTAAACCTAAGCATGAAAAGGAAAATGGAACAAATCAAGAGGACAATCATTCTGGATGAATATAACAGTGGGAAGATTAGGTCCATGAGGAATTTTCTATTACCCAACGAATTGAAGCAATTGAGTGAAGCCAAACACAGGAATTCAGATATCTGGGGTGAGTTTCCATACTTTGAGGACGCGAAATTTGTCAAATTCATCTTAAGTAGATTACATTATGATACTTTAACTTTGGATAAACCCTACACCATTTCAAAGGAGGTAATTGAGAATTTGACTAGATTATGCAAAGTCAGAGATGTACCAAGGAAGAAATCCATCCGGAACAAGGAAGTTGAAACCCTAACCGGAATAATCAGAGATCATAGGGCACTGATAATTGCAGAAATCAAGAATCCTGTTACAAAATACATTGCACATGGAATTTTATATTAAGTCTTTTTCAGAAACCGAGGAACAACCTCGGCTGGTGCAGTCTATAAGATGATAATCGAAGGTCAGGACTTTGACCTGTGTGGTTTGAGAAAGGATCAGCTAATGGAGAATGTGCAACTGAAAAAAGAAATAGGCTACCCTTTCAGGTTCGATACTCTGATTATATGCTTAGTAATGTATTTCCTGAATTATTTTCCAAAGATCGACAATGTGGTGCGGAATGTAAATGAACCGGTTTGCAGACAAATATACTCATATTCTACGAGCTTGGCTGATTCAGATATAGAATTTGAAAAATTATTTAAGAATGTGCCTGGAAAGTGTGGTTCAGTCAATATTTCCCCTCTGGTAAGAACAATGGAAGTTGGTTCCTCTTCCGGTAGCATGGATAAAAGGCAAAAAAGATAAAAAGAAATTGTTGAGTACAGCCCTTTAGAATGCAAAGTTCCCAGAATTGAGGGAAAAGGTAAAGAAAAGGAGATTGTGGATATTCCAAATGAAGAATTTGATGAAGAAACTGAGGATCCATAGAAAATGAATCAGAACCAAAAAAAAGCCAATGAGGAAGAAGATAATTTGACAAAGGAAATGTTGCAGCAGCTTATTCAAGAAGAAGGTGAAATACAAAAGATCACTAGGTTATGGTCTGTTAGACCATCATATGATCAAGACATGATCCTGAGTGTATTAAATGCTCATGTTGAGCATTGCAAGATCAAATTGGAAAGTTTGCAGAACATTCTACTCGAGGAGATGATTGAATGTAGTAAAGAAACAATGAACTCTGAAGATAAAGACAAAGAAGAAGGTGAATTCATTTCTCACCTGAAGGAGAAGTTTAGAGTATCACTTACCAAACTGAAGAAGAAAATGAATGAATTGAGATAGTGCATAAATTTAGCCAATAACATCTACAGCTATTGCATCTATTTGGTCCAAGGGGGAGAATTGTCGGTATATAATCAAGAGTTTTGAAGATTTTGAAAACATGTTTTATATTTTTGGCATATGGTTTCTCTGCTTTTTCATTGATGTCAAAGGGGGAGAGAATGCAATGAAAAATGCTTTATAAATATTAGGAGGAGAGAGTGCAGCAAAGCTTGGCATCATACTTATAATGATTCTAACACTTAGTCATATTTCACTAAGTGTTGCCATCAATGCCAAAGGGGGAGATTTTTGTCATATGGCTTGCAAGTGTTGCCATTGATGGCAACCCTGGAAACCTAAGTCATGCATCCGATCTACAATACAGTTTTGGTTTACATCGGCAGAACAAAGTGAAGAACAGGACATCCAATTACAAGTATAAAAGTTGATCTGAACATCTCACTGGACTACTATTTTGGGTCATGGATCTCTGAGGAAGGTTTGTTGATGCTTATTCATGAAGTATATTGATACACATTCACTGGTACGTGATCTAGGATATCTGGTGCACTAATTTGTTGACTATCTATGCTAGAAATCCGACCCAGCGAATATAGTAATCGAGGATGTATAAGGAGTAATTAGTCAAATTGTTTCATGCTCTATTATGTTTGTTTAGGTCCTCTCTTTTTCTTAACCAACTTTGGAGGATGCGCATAAAGAATTAGTGATGGATCTGGCCGACACTTGAGAAGAACTAATTGTTTTATGAAGTCAACATAAGAATGATCAAATCCTTGATAGCAGATATATATGAGATCGGTTTTATCATTTTGTATGCGTAGTGTCGTGGAGAAGTATGTGAAGATAGAGAATGTGAATATGGTGCAAAATTCAGCAGAGTAATAGTGTGAATTTGTCTATATGTGATGAGAAGAGCAGAAAAGAGCAGAGCAAGGTAGAGCGAAGTGCAGAGTTAGAAAGCAGATCCAGAATCTAATCTATGAGCTTCACCGGAACTGTAACCTGGCATGAATAGATGCTACTATCTTAGTTCATCCTTCATATGGTTTTAATTTGAACTTTTGTAAGGAAGTGAGCCTTCCCTTTTGAGCAGTGAGCTCTAGGAAGTGTGCCTGAATGAAAGTGTATTTCCCTTTTGTAAAACTTTATTTGAGTACTCAAATTGTGGATTAACTTCCACCGTGGTTTTTCCCCTAACAAGTTTTCGACGCAAAAATATTTGTGTCATGGTGTTATGAATGTTTCCTTTGAATGCTTGCATCTTTCTTTTAATGTAATTACAAAATAGTTGAGTTTTAGATTAATTAAGTTGAGGTTTATTGAACATTGATTCAACCCCCCCTCTCAGTGTTCCCTTGAGTCCAACAGGCCTTTTTCAAGAAACTTGGCAAATCAATTCTGGCCTCAAACAGGAACTACTCTATCATAGCTCTTGATTGGTTGGCATATTCTACAAACCAAGAGTTTTCCATATATCCAACCTTTCTAGATATTCTACTTAATAATTTAGGGGAAACAAATATGTTTTGTAGCACAATTATTAATTAAAACTAAAATTGGTGCTCCAAAAAAATAACTTGGTGTCTCAATAGGCGTGATCTAGTATTTCGCCTAATAGTTGTCCAAGGCTATGTAAATCCTCTATTGAAACATAGTTTGTTGGGATGGTAAAGGTTTTCCTCATGGCTACGGTACTTGAGCTTTGTTTGGACAATTGCTTGCATAATAGTCTCTACCACATGAATAACATCCTCCTTGAGGACCTCACCTTTCTATGGGCTTGCCATAGTTATCCTCATTTCTTTTATTTTTATTGTCATTAGTGTTCCTCCTGTCCCTTCTGGACTCATTTCAATTCCCATGAGAACTCCTATCACCCTTATTGTAGTACTACCTATCATTTCTTCTCTTTAAAGGCTGCGAGGACTAGGATCAATTGAAATTTTTCTTGTTTTCTCTTGTAGAGAAGGAGGATTCGCTACTCATGAGTCTCTTTATTCTCAAGAGATTCCCAAGGGGTGCTTAGGGAACAAAGCGAGAGTTCTAGAATCATAAAGAGTAAATCACAGAGGTTTTTTGGATATATTGATGAGGTCTGTGCCAAAGGATGACAACACGGAATGAGTATGAAAATATGACACACTGGAGTCCTAGAGGTGTGCTAGTGTCTCATACAAACCAGAAACCGAGTTTATCACAGAGAACACAAAGCGACTACTTCTACTTGGACTGCTAAGAAATATTTGAACTTGAGAAAGTAACAAAATATAACAGCACTGAAATAAAGTGAAGTAGATGATAAAAATAAAGAAGATAGAGATAGAAAATTCTCACAACAACCCAAGTAATTAAGCCTCCAACACGTGAATATATTCAATACCTGCATGTGTAATATCTAGAGAAAATGTTGGGGTTGTATAGGGGTTTGCCTTAGTCAAACCCTCATTTTGGTGTTCCTACCTCCATAGACAGCTAAATAGATAGAGAGAAATGAACAAAGGAGTGTTAAAAGCAATCCCCACTCGAGGAGGAGAACCTGTATCAAAAAAGGGAGATGCAATAGATGGGGGATGTGTGAAATCCCAAGATGCTCACAAGCACAAGATAAGGGATATATAGCTGCAAGAGCCAAGGGAGTTACAAAGAGCATTATAAGAGCTTGAGTGTGTTGCAACAAGAGTTTCCAAGAGGGCTTGAAAGTGTTGTAGAAGGTTGTAGAAAGGTATGCAAGCAAGATAGCAAGAGGAATATGGGAGTGTCCAAGATAGAAGCCAAGAAGTAGAAGAAGGCCAAATGAGTTGAAGAGATGAATTTTAAAGAGGGAAGAGAAGCTTCTTGAGCCGTTTCAAGGCATCCCAAGTCATTACCACTGACAAAACTTGTTGATAAGTGAAAAACATGCTCGGAAACAACTATTTGAATGTTGAAATGTCACAGGATGCTAGCATGGCATGCGGACGTCCATGCGGTGCGCTAGTGTTTGAACACATCACACTACGAAATGACAAAAATGGGAAAAGCACAAGGTTTCACGCAGAGCTGGCGCGCGAAGGTGGCTACTGAAAAGGGGTCCCTAAGAATCTTGAGAGGGGAAAAAGGTTTATGTAGGGGATAAAATGATCCTACACAAGTTATAAGGGAGTGGAAACCAAAGCAGATACAAGAATGTATGTGAAATTGCAAGGGGCACAATTTTACGACATTACATCTCCCTATGAGTAGCCATGGACTTTAACCTTTGCTCTTGTTTGATGTATTTTTTGTAAACTTGGTCCATAATGGTGGGACCATGCACATCCACTTCCCCACTGATTTCGGCATTCAATCCCATTATAAACTTTTTGATCCTAAATATTTCATCCTTTTGATATTTTAGGACATACTTCAAAAGGTGGGTGAATTTTTTCAAGTACTTGTTTACGAAAGACTCCCCTTGCCTAAGATTTTTGAAATCCATTAGATTTTGTTCAAAGTATAGTTGGGGTAACCACCTTTGTCTAAATATAGTGATAAACTCATCCCAAGTTATCTTGAAGGAACTTAGACTCAACTCTATCTTCTTATTCATCCACTACATGGATGCTTCATCGACTAATTGGTATGCTCCCCAAACTACTTTGGTTACCTCTGAGTAATTGTAAATATCAAAATAATTTTCCATTTCATTAATCCATTCCTCAACAACATCCCCGCTTACTGTTCCATCAAATTTTATGGGTGAAACCTTCTTCATGTCTCTTGACAATTCTTTAGCCAATTGATCTCTCTTCGCTCCAACAAACCTAGACTCGGAGTGGGCTTCACTATGTTTTCTTTCATCATTGTGGTTATGATGATTTTAATTCTTGCCCTCCATTGAGGGTTCCTTTTCAGGTCTTCCTCTAACTTTATCCTCAAGGGTGTGAATCCTTTCCCTGGTTTTGTGTAACAAAGTGAGGATTTGGTCTAGTTTAGCCTCCGAAGTTCCAAAAAACTGACCCACTTCTTGGCTTTTATCTTGGTTATTCCTAGTACATACCATTTTGGCATTCTACTTAGACCTGTAGGTTCCATTTTAAAGGTCTTCGTTAGTTTTCCATCTAATGTGTTATTCAATACACAATCAAGTGATTTTCACACATTTTCATGTTCATAAATCAAAGAGAAGAGATTTGACACAAAGATTTTGCAAACATTTCTTTATTATAAAAAATATAGATTTACATATCATCCTTATTTATAGTAGGACTTATCTTTTAAGCAACTAATTGTTGAGGTCAAGAGGGGTGTATCCCTTGGATCCACTTTCAGAGATTATTACTATAATTTCGGGTGGGGGATGCACTCATAGGTGCGCTCCTAACCCTTCAAGTTTATTCAAAGGAGTGCTAACACTGCACTTGCTTGGTTTATTCAAAAGAGTGTTAACGTTGCACTTTCTTGGAACATATCTAGATGGAGAGGGTTTGTCTGACTCAGCTAGGGCATAGAGAGATATGAACTTGGCTTCTTCTTTCAACTCCTTTTCACGACTAATGTGTTTCATGGCATTATTGAAGGTTTCCTCATCCTTAAGCCAAATCTCCCCATCATGGTTGTTTCCTTCTACAATTTTGATTAGTGCCTGATACACCTTCTTGGCTCTAAGATATTTCTCGTTGCTAGCTACAAATTTCCTGGCAGTCATTTTCAATCTCACCATTTTGGTACATATATATATTTCCAAACATTATTCATTCAATGTTGGAAGTTATAGCTATGTAGTGAGTTCATAGGCCCAAAGTGTGGAACCTGGTAGCTCTAATACCACATGTAACAACCACAACCTTATAACAAGGAATTTACATGAAATTTTAACCATAAAGTAAAAAGTACATATTCCATAAAAATAGGACATAAAAAATTTCTTCAATAAATGAAAGTTACATTTACATAACTAATAACATAAGCATTGTAAGCATTGCATAATAATTTCATTTCGATTTTTCAAACTAGAACATATAAATTGTTTTCTTTTTCAAAATTTTTGACATAAACAATTTCAAATTCATATAACATAAATAAATAAGGTACAAGGTTAGAGATCCTATCTAGATAATTTCTTTCTTTATTTATTTCTATCTCCCAAGACTCTGCAAGTCATCTGCAAGATGGAGAGCATCACCCAAGTGCTTTACCTCCAATCACAAAGCAACGGTCCTCACACACCTTTGTAACTAGAAGTGGCACTGCCCTTCAATGAAGGAAATGGTTAAGAACCCCCTACTAATAGCCATCTGAGCTCTAGTGTTGTGCCCTACTTAACCAATACTGTCAATCAACTATGGAGACCTTCCAACTATGAATGACAACTCTGATTGTGTTAAGTATCTGGAACATAGTGAACTGAAAAAGTGCATGCAGATACTAATGCACCCACTTGGGCCAAAGTTATTTGTAATAAATACAATCGCTACTTACTTGGAGCGAAGTCGCTTGTTCACCCACCCTACTCGACTTGGAGAAATTTATCTGACCTAAGGCTTGACACATTATAGACCAACTAGTTCTACTATCATAAGGTTTATGTTCATTAAACATACCCACTAAGTGGTCAATAACTAGATAGTTATAACTTCATGGACAATATATTTTTCCCTATTGCAAATCTTGTACATCTAGGGTCTAGGATACTACCTCTAAATCAAGTCCTTTCAAACCCATAAGGTTTACCATTAACCAATTACTAGGTTAATTGGACAAATTAAGATGACTCTTTTGCCACCATCTTGACATTATCACATACACTCATAGAAATATCATTGTTTGAGCAACCCTGAGGATTACTTCCTCTTACTCATGGTCTAGGACTTCCATTTACTAGTCACAAGGTTGGGTTCATAAAACAACACAAAAGATAATGGGGTTTTTTTGATATGTTATAATACCAAATTCATGAGCATTTGTTTTGATGAAAAGAAAAGCATGTACCCATCCACAAACTCATAAAACACATAATTTGAACAAAGAAAATCAATTGCATTCAAATCTGAAAATGATGTGCAGCCATGTTGAAACAATTAAAATGTTTATTCAATAATATGATCAGCAAAATATTTTTTTACAATCTTTGGCTCTCCATGGCCATTCTCTCTCTCTTGTCCTCAAACTTAGTCTTCATCTTTGCTTCTTGCAAGATTTGAAAATTTGCTCTCCAAAACATCCATGTTGTTGTCCTCATCTCCACCTTACTTCCATACAACCTTCCAGCTCTCCCTCTCTCCTTTTTTTTTAACTTTTTGAAATACGAATTAAAAAGCAATTAAATGCTCACCCCAAAATGGCATCCCACTCCCTCAATAAAATATACATTTTAATAATTCAAATCTCTGTTGGAATCTTCTATGTTTGGTATTCATAATTGCTCTCACATTTTTTCTGAAGATGCCCTCCAAAATGGATGTCTAAACATAGATTTTTTAATCAATAAGATCAAAAATACCTCTTACCAATCCATACCCCTGGTTCTTCAAATTAATGATGATATCCATGTTTTCAGCTCTGAATTTGTCTTTGTAACAGTTGAAATAAATAATTATCATTTCTTGTTTTCTCGAGAGCAATTACGTGGAGAAAAGGTGAAATTATGCCAATAATTTAAAATCCTCCACCACTGCCCATTTTGAATTTTGAATTTTCTTCAAAATATGAATATGAGATAAATAAAATCCATCAAACATTACCTTTTGAGACTGCATAGATAATTTGGAAAAAAAATAAAACATGTGACTTCGACGCTGCACAACGGGTGCTAAAAATTGATTTTGTGCATAACTCTTACCCATAAGTTCACATTCACATGAAAATTTGTCAAGATATGAATAATATCATTAAGATGATTCCCTCCAAAGGACTTTTCTCTACATTTAAAAATATTGAAAATTAATTGTTTCCGTAAAATTGCCTGTGGGAGCCTTAAAATTGCGATAGAGCAAAAACTCAAATTTTGAAAATTAAATCATGTGAGAGGTTTTCCAATGCTAAGAGATGCCAAATGAACCCCAAAACACAACAAAACAAAAATCCAAACCAGAAGCTTATTTTTGGTTGATGTTGATTGCCAGTCTGCCTGGATGCTCCTGCATCAAACACGCTAGGTAGGAAAAAATTTGTGAGTAGAACTCACAAAATGGAGTTGGGTAATAGAATTACCCTTTTAGGTTGTAAACAAACCACAACAAACTCTGTCACTGGTTTAGACATAAGGAATTTCTTCCTTTGCCTCTTCTAGCACTTAGTCGGGACACTTGTTGTCTTCTTCCACCAAGTATGCACTTTCTTCTTCCTTGCTCTTGTGGACTCATGCCCACCATGAATCATCCTCCTTTGCCACATCTCTTCTTCCCTCTTTTCCTTCTTCATGGGTTTTATCCCATCATAGACTTACCACCTCCACCAAATCTCACCTGTGGCATATTTTATAGCTTCTAACTATAAATATGCTACATCCACACACCAATTTGCAACTACATAATCTCTCTTTCTATTTTCTTGCACTAAATCCTTATGCAAATTCACATCAACTATTTCATCACACAATGTATAAAAATTAAAATTTACCTCTTCATTGAAATTTGATGCTTCATGTCCACCAACATGCCTTCATTATACGCTTCCTCTTCTGCTGCAACTTCTACCTCATCATCATCTACTGTAATTTCTCTATGTTCTTTATCCTCTATATCCATCTTCATCTCTTCAAGATTTAAATCTCCTCTTAACCACCTATCTATTATTTCAATCTCCTTTATCAATAGGAGATTCTCTTCATTTTTACCAAGTTTGTCAAATTTTGGTCCTTTAGCATGCAAATATACTTCTTCATTATCACTATCTATTGTAGCCTTGTTGTGCTCTTCAACCTCTACCACCATCTCATTCTTGTTCTCCTCTCTTTCTTCCAAAAGAAATTCTTGTTTTGCTGCAATCTCACTATCTTCTTCATCCTTTATAGGGGTTACTCTCACTTCTTTTTCCTTCTCTCTGGTAGAGCTTTTAAAATTTGGAAATTTTTCAGTTGGTTCCATGTGGTCTCATGGCTTGTGCAACCTTATCCAGAACTAGGGTTTAGGGTTTTAGCTCTAAAACCCTTCGCTTAAAACTTTTATTAGGTCTTATGCCTTGGTGTTTTATTTTCTCGTTGACTTGTATCTGATTGTTGGTCGTCTTAGTCATAACTTGATTCATCTGGATTGTTGTCTTTACTGGCCTCTTTACCTGGGCTTATTAGTCTTTTCAAGCCTCAATATTGTTTTAAGTTTTCCTAAGTTCGATGAAATATTTCCTTGATAGACTTATGTCTTAAAATCCTTATTTTGTGAGGGTCATGATCATGTCGACCTAGTGGTGGCCCTGTTTTAAAACTAACATTCGTGCATGTGCAATTTCTTCTGACTGTCAGATGGAGATATTCAATCTACGTCATTCCCCATTGGCCCCAGCGTATTAAAATAATAGTCTAAATATTGCAGCGGGGTGAGCATATTTTCGCCACGTGTATCATCAAAGAGATGGGACCCGATTCCTGCCCATCCACAACCAGAAAGGTTATGGGATCCACAACTGAGGAGCAATGTCGAGAGGTAATCTCCATCGTTCCCCGCTGACCCCACCCGATTAAAATAATGATTTGAAAAACCCAGCAGGGTCAGCGGAAAGTTGACACGTGGATGTCCTCAGCTGACCATGATGAATAAAAGGTGGAGCCCGCATGTAGTAAGTTGGTGTCGGGATGGCGAGTTCCCATTGGCTAATTTCTTGGTGGGCAATGGTGACTAATTTTAAACTTCAGTGACTCGATCTGAGTCGCTCGTCTTACCAACTTGAAATAGAATCAAGGGCTGGCCATTTTCAAAGTTGAATATTTGTGTATAATAGTCGTTACCATTCGCGTGAGTGAGTAGTAATGGCGGACTTCACTCCCTAAGATACTAGTTTAGACTTCAAGGTATCCAAATTATTTGTTTTCTCGCATAATTGACAACTATGGATTAGTCTCAAGCATTCAAGCGACCAGAAGGCATTTCCCAGAGTTCGATACAACCGACACTAGGGTTTTCTATGAGCAAAAAGTTGTAATTAATGCAAATTCCATGATCAGTGTTTCAATCAAGCTTGGTCAAATTAGGGTAATAATAAACTACATTTCTAAGTTGAATTGATGCTAGAACCTTGTGATTGCTTTGAAATTGTTCTAAAGCTTGTCAGGTTATTGTCAAAACCCTTTTAAACTGCACAATGAGTCGTGCCCTAGGTCGTAAAGTCAAATATTAGGTTTAAGCCATATAGTGTGGAAACCCTAGACCTGCTCCAACCTATCCTATTATAATGGCCCCTAAAGTACAAAACCCTAGCTCTGAAACCACATCTAGGTCCCTTTCACAGGACATTACTGACCAGTTAAAACCGTCCACTAGCATGAATATCGAAGGAAAGGATTTATTCTATGGGACTCAAGTCTTAGAAGGATTAGTGGATAAATAGTGTTGTATTAAGGATGTTCAATTGCCCTACACTGGTTTGCAACTATTTAGAATCTGGTTTGGAAATAGGAATTTGGGCACTTCTCTTTGCAACCCTTGGCGACTGGACCTCGGAAAGCTAGTGATGCCAAATGTCTATCTCAATGTTGATTTTTTAAAAGACATTTCTGCAAGATATGACCTTGTGACAAGAGTGGTTAGGACATTTGACGGTCTTGAAATGGTCAAATTAACTAGGGAAGAAATTGCAGAGGTTTTTGGTTTGCATGAGTGAAATGAGAAGATGATTCCTATTAACATTAAGGTATTTAGAGAAGAATATAGGAACACAAATAACATGTTTAGAACATCCATGTTGCATTTTCATTTGGAAACTACTAGGACAAGAAAGAAGAAGAAACAGGTGGTGATTGGAAAATATGAATAGGAGTCATTCCCTATAAAGTATTTTGCTAATTACTTTAAGAAGACAGTTTATTCTTTATGCCAAATTTTTGGTATTGATGCACCACCCACCATGCCCATAGACCTCATGTATATGGCAGCACACTTACAACATCTAGCTTTTAATGTGGTATATGATTATGCTACCTATGTGGTAGAGAGGAAGCATAAGGGTTTGGTCTCACTAAAAGTAGGAAGCAAATTGGTAAGCTTTAGATGGTTTTCTCTCTTGATGTACATATTTTTATATAGGGGAGAGAAGAGTTTTGGTCAAAATATAACATTGAAGAAGAGGGAGGAGGGGTTTGACTTGCATATCCAATGTTGGACCCAAGTCCTTTATAAAGATAATCCCAAGTTCGATTATGTGGTATTCCATAATGTTTTTGGTTCAAGGTTGAGGAGATACCTGGTTCATGATCCACCAAGGATCCCTAAGGAAATACATGACATCCTGAGACCTATGGAGAGGAGACCTGAATTAAAGTTGACACACAATTGGGGGGACATCATACCATATTAAAACACAACTATCTTCAGGTTTTATGGAACCTATGTGAACCCATATGCCCTACCTAGGGATGTACCATTGAGAATTAGGTTCATTAAAGTTATGAGGCAACTAGGAGTTGCACAAGTGGTGCACTTACCATAAATACAGAGAAAGGGTTCATTCTTCCCTGAGTGGACAGCCTTTGCAGACTTTTTAATGGCGAGGGGAGGATGGAAATACTTGGCAAAGTTCCTTGCACCATATGGATCGAATATAGTGGCTCGAGGAATCATGATCCTGAGGGCTTTAATGTTGCATTAAAAGTGTAGAAAAGGACTAGTATGTTTGTTCATAAATTATATTACCCTGAAGATGTTATCAAGAATTTTTTTGATCTGCAAGTACAGGAGGAAAGGAAAGCTAAATATTTGGCTTTCAAAAAATTAATGGAGAAGAAGAAGAAGATAGACAGACCCTACCAATGATCCCATGCCTAACATCAAAGGTGAATTCAATAGAGTAACATATGCCATTGATAACTTTGAAAGCTTGGTAGGTGTACTAAGAGAATAATGTGTGGTAGAGGATAAGGGGAAGTCAATAGTTGTTTATGAGTATCCACAAGCAGAGCTGGAGTAAAGGCCTTCTTATCAATCTCCACCAAAAATCAGAGTCTATTCCAGGAGAAAAGAAACAAGGACTAGGCGGAAAGCATTGCAAACCCCTACTACCTCAGAGGGATCAAGGGCCACTTCTCTTAAATATTCAATTCCACCACCTTCAAAGAAATTACCACCCGTTGTAATTGATGTGCACTCTCTTCTAAGAGATCTTTCTCCATCAAAGTTTCCACCATCTAAGAAGCAAAAGACTGAAGTAGAATGGATAGTTGATTATCCTGAGACTGATGAAGATGATATTATGGTGACCCTTGAAGATATGAAGCAAGGAATTCCATCTCCCCATAGAGAAGTTGTACCAAGCATTGGGGAAAGCAGTCTTAGGCTTGGAAAAGATGAGCTCTGAGGTCTGAATAATACATATGACTTGAGGATGGATGCATGTAGGGAATTTATGAGGGTTGATTCTTTTGTTGAAACAAGAGCATTTAGAGATTTTTCTTGGAGAGTTAGGGATTCATTGTATGCTAAAAATGTGGCTAAAGAAAGAATTTTGCACCCTGAACTTCCTGAGGGTGTCATCCAAGAAAATGTATTGAAAACTATGAAGGAAGAATTCAAAAGCATAACACCAGAAGAGGGCCAAGAATTGGTACAAAAAAGTGGAGTGTTGTTATTACCGGAATGGGATATTGTTGATGTTGTTGTGTTTGACACAATAAGAAGGGCCAACAAGCCAATGTTCCAAACTAAAGAGGAAGCTACAATGGAACTCAGGGGGTTAGCTTTTAGTGAGGAATTGGATGCCTTGGCCATTTGGTCATTATCTTTGGGTTCCATAAATCCAATTATTGTAGGGCCAACTAATTTTAGTGGAAAATTGATGGTGAGAAGAGTTGTTGATACCCCAACATTGGAGGCAGTAGATATGGTAGTGAAAGTTGCCAAATTTACTAGAGAAATAGTTGAAGACCTTACCAAGGATAGGGATATGCACAAAAACAAGTATAATGACCTTTTTGATGACTACAACAAGATTCAACAAAGAGTTTCTAAGTTAGAAACTGAGTTAGCACTTTGGAAGCAATAGGTAGAAACATTGAGATCTCAAGGACAAGCTAGCTCAAGTCATGTTGCCTCTACCTCTCCAGTAGAACATTTTCAGCCTTCGCCTGAACAATCTTTAGCAATTGTACCATATAATTTGGGTCAGGAGCCACTTTCAATTGAGGAACCTAGCACTTCAAGTCGACTCCATCTAATAAGCCTACAAGGATACAACTACTTCAACAAATTGAAGTATTAAAAAAATTCTTGAGCAAATTCAGAACACTATGTTTGAGAACAATTCAAGGATTGTTAATATTGTTTTGAAACATCTAAACAAAAGGATTAAGAGTAGATTAAATAGTGTTCATGCAAACTACTCTTTGATGTTGCAAGAAATAAAGTTGTTTCAAAGAGATAAGGAGTTGGCTATGCCACTATTGGATAAATGGACTCCTAGGGTTCAAAAATTGAAATTCAAGGCGATTGGAGCCAAGCAGCAATAGGAAATGTACCCGAGGGTGATCTCGACCTACCAATTTGTTAATGGGATTATGGAGCAGACGTTTCAGGGATATGTTGCCCCATTGGAGATGAAGATCAAAGAGTTGAAGGCTAAATATGATGAGGCAGATTTGGCACTGTTGCTAGATATCCAACATACTTATGATGAGGTAAAACCTCTACAGGTTTGGAAGATCCAAATGGATACAACCATTGCTTCCCAAGCAGCCCTCATTTGTGAAAATCTTGATATTAATATATTGAAGGATGCCCTCAAGAAATTAGCTTTCATTATTAGTTTCTTCAAAAAATTTGATAGAGAATCAACTTCAATCATGTGAAGTATGCTCTGTACATGGAAAAGATAAATGAGATAATTGGTTTTAATTGGCCTTCAGATACAGAGTTTGAATTATGGAAGAGAAATTTCATTGATGACTTTGGACTATATGCAATAGTGTGGAGAATATATGTACTTGGTCTAGTATAACATAGGTCTAGCCTAAGAATTTGCAAATGCATAAACATATATTTCTCCTAGTTCAAGATACAATCGACAAATTCTAACTTGGATTGTTGTTGAGTTGGATTATGAGTCATCTCTTCATTCTCTTGGGTGCTTGTATCATGTGGTTAATAAGGACAATATGTTTCAACTTTTAGGAAGATGCTTCTCTTCAATGGAATGCCTTTGGGAAGGCGGGATTTTCTTCTTCAGTGAATGAAAATAGTTTTGTCTCATGTGTTTTCCCTCCGATTCAAACTGCAAATGTAACTGCAATGGGAATATGTACATTGCAGTCGAATGAAATTATGTCATGTGTACATCCCAACTTGAAGCTTTTTTTGATCCCTTATTCTATTAAAGGGAATCCAAGTACGGGGTCTTTTGTTGAATTCCAAATTTGAGAATGCAAAGTGGTTACACAGAGAACATGCATATTGATTTTATGTCTTAGATATTGAGTCGAATAGGTGAATTTTGTCAATTATGGGGTTTCTTAACATGTCTGTATTGAATATGATAAGTCTTTGAGTCTATTTTCTCTCCAATTGTAATACCTCACATGAATTGTTAACGAGAATTTGATCAAGGATCATTTTCGTTAATTTCTATTATTGTTTGCATTGGAGTAAGCTTTAATCATAGCTCTGGTTCAAAGAATCAATTAAATGCTTTGGTAATGTGTAGGTTCATGTAGGTGTTGAGTGGATCTATAAGTAGTAATGGAATTCAGGTATTGATATATGAGTTGTAATGTAATTCATAAAGATCTTGGTATGTTCAGAATGAAATTTTCCTTGTAGTTCAATTTGCTTTGCTTTGACTCTGTGTTCTAGGATATGACACTGATCTTTAAGTATTAGATGCATCTCTCATGTTCCTGGTATTTGATTTTAATAAAATCATTCATAAATAAACCTTTTATCAACCTGTCTTTATTATATTTAGATTCTTAGCTTGTAGATGTTTAATCTTTAAAGGAAGAGCCAATTTCTTGAAGGATTTCATCTATCTAGAAGCAAATGAGAATATATCTGTTGTTATACAATGTGTAGCTAAATTAAGCATCAAGTTTATAAGAAACACTTTGTGGGATTACCCTCCTAGGTCCTATAGAGCTCGAAGTGTAGGAGAGAGGCATTTTTTCTTCTTATAGTTAGTTGGCCAAACGTTTCCCCAACATTCCATAATTGAGCTTGGCAAACTCATAGGTGCTTTGGGAAATATGCTTGGTTCTTTAAAAATCACCAATAGAATAGCGACTATATTGGGGACTTACTAAATTCAAAGTCTCTAAGTGCAGATCTGGTATAGTCAGAGTCAGTAATTTCCTTATTCTTCATGAAGGAAGAATAATTTGTTCAGGTTTAGTCTACGCGTCAAATTCTAGTCAAGATTGTTAATATTGTGTCAGGGTATGTTTAGAATCTTCTTTGAGGTCACTAATACCAAGTCAAAATACAATCAATTTCTATTTCTTAGTATACTGGGTGGTGACTCTGAAGTTTCTCATACACATACAAATATAAAAGCTCGAGGAGAATCTGTGAAGGAGGATCTTGATGCATTATCAAATACCATGAGGAAGACCAAAAGTTATGCAAAGAAAAATGTTGAACAAAAGTTGGAGCTTGAATCTGCAAAGGATAAGCAACCATTATGGGTTAAGAAACCTACCGAATCAGGTACATCTATTGAATCCCTTGTTGGAGAATCCCCTACTTTAAATAATGAAGTATATAGTGGTAGTTCTCATGAAAATCCATCTAGGAATGAAGTGCCTAAGGGAGATCAAGGAAGTTTTCCTATTGAACTAGTATTTGAAAATGAGCTTGATATATCTAGAGAGGAAGATAGGTGGGAATTTCTGGAAAGAAGTATGGAGTTCGTAGAACCTCCAACCCCTGGAATTGGGTATATCTTCCATGGAGGGAATTTTAAGCCGAGAGGAGAACCTCCCAATTTATAAATAAACCATGTCATTGAGGAAGATCCACTTGAAACAACCTTCCATACCCCTGCATCCAGTGAGTTTGGTGATCTCCTAAAAAATGAGGAAGATATAGATAAGGACATGAAAGCCTTAGAAGAGGAAGAGATTCGACTTGCTAAGGAGGAGGAAAATAGACTCAAGGAGTTGAAGAAGAAAGAAGACAAAATTAGATCCAAGCAACTCGAGAGGGATGCTAGGAGACTGAAAATTGAAAAGATGAGAGAGGATTTTTCCATGCGTAAAGCTTTTGAAGAGAAGGCAGCTAAATTAGTTGTTGAGATCCCTAAGGTAGCAATTTAGATGGGAAAATCTACTGCTAGTACTGATGCAAAAAGTGTTGTAACTACCAAAACCTTTGATCCTTTGGCCACTACTAAAAACATGTCCTTTGTAGATCATGGGAAGAATCCCATTGACCAAACCAAGAAAAATACCTTCAGTACATTCACTCCCAATACCAATACAAATACCCACACTTCATCCACCAAAACTTTCATCAATAACCCTAAAATTGATCCCACTCTATCTATTGCACCCCCAAATCCTGAGCTCTTGAAATTGCAGTTGGTCGATGAGAAATTGCAGGAAGACTTGAAGAGGGCCGAAATGGAAGTTGCTAATGCAGAAATGGACAAGAAGATTGCTTTCCTTAAAATTTCTATACTAACTCCCCAACCTTCAAGCTCTAGACAAAATAATAGTGAGTCTTGAAAGAAGAAGTCTGAAGGACATACCCCTAGCAGAGGTGGTGATGGAGATCAGGGTGGAGAAGGTGAAGGAGGCAATAATAATGACAACTCATTCTCTGAAGATGATGAGGGAAGCAAGAAAAAGGGTGGTAGTAATGGCAGGAATGGAAGAGGGAAGACTAGAGATAAATCTAACAACAAAGGAGATGATGAGCAAACGGACGCTCGTAGAGATAGAAATACTAGAAGGTCGCCTCAGACTGATAGTTATAGGAAATTTTCTTTGATAACATCCTAGGGTGCCCAAATCTTGTCCCTGATAATGCAAGAAATAATCTCACCAAATTTACTGGTAATAATGCTTTCAATGGTGAAGATCATTTGAAAGCCTTCCAGAGCTTTGTGGAAGATTTTGAACTATGGGATGATGATGTTTCCATGAAATAATTTATGCAATCCTTGACTGAAGATGCAAGGGACTGGTATAGGGGGCTGCCTAATGCAAGAATCGATTCAAAGGAATCTTTCTACAAGATTTTCAGAGAACAGTATGGGGATTAGACTGATCCTAGGTTCAGGTTGAATGATTTCAATAATATTACTAAAGGACATAATGAAATGGCAACCAAGTTCAATGCAAGGTTCCAAAATTATATTCTTAGAGTCCTTTCCTATTTGAGTCCCAATGAAAATGTTTGTCTAGTGGTGTATTGCAATGCATATGATTCTAAGATGTGTTATTTTCTCTGGGACAAGAACCCACAGTACCTGAGAGAAGCCTGCAAAATGGTTGTTAATATTGAGAACAACATAAGGGCAGCTGGTAAAGTGGGAAGAAGGGATGACCTTGAGGCTTCTAAAACTCCTAGAGCTCAGAATGAAAAGGTTGGTAAAATTTCAGCTCTTGGTGAAAAGTTAGATCAAGTTCTCAGTTTGTTACAAAAGGAAGCAAAGAATGAAAAGCCTCAATTCTAGAGGAATCAAAGGCCACCAAGGCTGCAGGACTATCTGTATCATACCAACTGGCATAATGGAAATCCTTTTAACAACAATCAAAAAAAAATCAAGGTACACCTAACCCTTTGCAAATAAATTCCACCAATGTTGTTGATGACTTTCCATGGTGTGAAGTGTGTCAAATTCCTCACTCATCACAACAATGTGTTGTTTCAAAATCCTTAGAAGATACTTAATATGATCAAGGAGGACCAGACTCTCCTCGTGACCATGATTAGATGGAAAATGTATTCATGACCAAATCAGACCTTGACTATGGTGAATATTCTTCTAGTGATGATGTCGATATGAATGATGTGGATATGCAGAGGCATCAAGCCAGTGTGCATCATCAGCAAGTATTCTTTGATGAAGAGGGATAAAATGATTGCACTATTTATACTCTTGAGTCAGATAATGTCTCTTTGAGGAGGACACTTTCCAATGAAGAAATTGAAAAATATACAATTTCCTTGGCGGCTCAAGTGAGGAGCAACCGTCAGTTGAGAAACAGAACTATAAGTGGTGACCAGGGTAGCCTTGGTAGTATTTTTGTCAAGGAGAATAATGCAGCAAATAAGGGGACTGGCACAGAAAATAAGAAGGAAGACACAAAGCCCAAAGAAGGTAAAGAAATAAGAATTTGGGCTAAGAAGAAAAGTAAGGCCAAGATTGATGTTGTTCCCTAGGCTGTGAACTCCAAGGACCTCATGATGAGTGCTGAAAAGAGTGAAAAACAAGGTGATAAAGTAACTCCTAAAGAATTGATACTCCATGAATTACCCTCATATTCTCCTATAGACATGTTCTAAGTGTTGTCTCAAGTTAGAGTTACAGTTCCACTATTAGAAATGATGAGAATTGAGGAGCATAAGGAGAAGACAGTTGCTTTTATCAATAGTATTTCCATGGATGGTAAGGATAAGGTGGCCATTGAAAAACCTGAATCAAGTAAAAGACAAGAGAAGAATGTAGAGATGCAAGCAGTGATAAATGAAAACCCTAAAATATATTTAGGAACCACTATCGCTACAAACCCAAGCCAAGTTAATCCTTTCTTTCTAAGCCTGATCATTGATGGAAAATTACTTAGGAACTACATGATTGATTCAAGGGCTTCAAATAATGTGATGTCGGTAAAAATCATGGAAGAAATGGGTCTAAAGGTTGATAGCACTTATGGGAAGTGTTATGCCATGGATTCGAGAGAGGTCCCTGTGAAAGGAGTAATTTAAAAAGTTCCATACAAATTGGCAGCTTTCCTTGAAAAGGAGTTGTTCATGAGCATCACAATGGTAGATATCCCACCAACCTATGGGATTTTATTATCAAGACAGTGGAGTGCTTCCATGGGTGGGAGTATACAATGTGATCTATCATTTGCTACTTTTTCTATTGATCAGAAGGATGTCAAGATTGCAAGGGAACCAAGAATTCATCACATGATTGAATATGTGGAAGAACCAAAAGAGCCAGTGAGGATCAATTTTGTAGAAACTAGTCTGGATACTTTTCAAGTTGAGGAAGAGGTGTCAAAAGAAGAGAAGGGGCCTACACCAATTTGTCAAGATGTTTTTGATGGCCCACAAGGAGATGCCCTTTGGACTATGTACTTTGATGGAGCCTATTCCAAGGAGGGCTCTGGTGCAGGGGTTATCTTGACTTCACCATAAGGTGAGACCTTCAAGTATTCTTTCTTGTTAAAATTTGCTTGTACAAATAATGTGGCAGAGTATGAAGCTTTATTGTTGGGTCTTAAGATAGCTTCTAAACATGGTATTAGCATGTTGAAAGTTTTAGGCGACTTCGAGTTGGTGGTATCCCAGGTTAGGTCTAAATTTTTTGCCAAGGAAAAAAGGCTTAAACAATATAGGAATGTTGTATGGGATATGATTGAAGCCTTTGATTCTTTTAATATAGATTGGATAGAAAGAGCTAAGAATGTAAACGAGGATCTATTAGCAAACATTGTTGTTAGATTAGATGATATTACCTTTTATGGTGTTTCCAAAATAGAAGTACAGACCCGACCTATAGTGCCAAATAACATTTTCAACTAGAAAGTGTTTGATGACGACAATGATATCCTTAGATTTTTCCACTATATTGATGAATATGAGATCCAAGAAATTGGTTTTGGTTCATTGGTAGTAGAAGTTGATGGAAAAGAAACATTATTGGGAATGAGGTGATCCAGTTGAAGACTAATAAGATTCCCAAAGGACTAGTTACATTAGAAAGGGTCTTTGATGGCCCTGACAAAGTAAATGTAAAGAAGGAATCTTCCCATAAATAAGATCTAGAAGAAATCAATTTGGGTACAGAGAATTCCCCAAAATTGGTGTACATAGGAAAGAGGATGAAGCCACATGTTAGAATCATGTCGATTGCTCTCTTGAGGAAGTATAGACATGTGTTTGCATGGTCGTATGATGACTTAAAAGCCTATAGGGAGGATCTATTCCAACATGAGATACCATTGAAGCCTGATGCAAAGCCTTTTACGCAGAAACAAAGGCCAATTAATCCTACTTTGAAACCAAAAATGTAAGAAAAACTTACAAAGCTAAGAGATGGTGGGATTATAAATCCCATAATACATTCATCATGGGTTTCAAACTTGGTTCCATTCGCAAAGAATAATGGTGACCTAAGGTTGTGTGTAGACTTCAGAAACTTGAATGTGGCATCTCTGAAGGATAATTACCCTTTGCCTAACATGGAGGCTATGCTGCAAAAGGTGACTACATGTGAGTTGCTTTCGATGATGGATGGGTTTTCAGGTTATAACCAAGTCATGGTCAAGGAATCAGAATAGTATAAAACCACCTTTACAACTCCATGGGGAACATATGTATATGTGAGGATGTCTTTCAACTTGATTAATGTTGGTGCTACTTTTCAGACAGCCATGGATGTGGCTTTTTCTGACTTCATTGATTTGTTTCTTTCCATTTATCAAGATGATATTACTGCCCATAGTAAGAAGGAAGAGGATCATTGCTCACACCTTGAACAAACATTTATCAGAGCCCTGGAGTATGGGATTTCCTTGAATCCTAGGAAGTGTCAATTTGGGGTCAAATAAGGGAAACTGTTGGGCCATATTGTGTCAAAAGATGGGGTCAAAATTGATATTGAACATGTAGCAGTAATTGATAAGATCCTACAGCCAAAGAATGTCAAGGGAATTCAATCCTTCTTTGGTCAGATTAATTTCTTGAGGAGGTTCGTCACTAATTTTGTTGAGATCTCTAGGCCAATATCAAAAATGTTAAAGAAGGGCGAGAAGGTGACCTGGTCAGAAAAACCATCACAAGCTTTTCAAGCCATCAAAGAGGCACCTGTCCTTAACTCACCTGATTATTCATTTCCTTTTCAATTATTTACATTTGCATCATTTCACATTGTTGTTGAGGTGCTCTTACAGAAAAATGATGAAGGATATGAGCAACCAATTTCCTTCTTTAGTAAATCATTGTAATCAGCTGAGTTAAAATATGATTTGATTGAAAAGAAAGCTTATAATTTGGTAAAGGTAGTGAAAAATTTCAGACCTTACCTCATAGGAGCCAAGATAGTTGCATATGTTCCAAGTGTAGCGGTTAAAGAAATTTTCACCCAGCAGGAGACTACGGGGAGGAGGTGTAGGTGGATTAATAGAATCCAAGAATTCAACATACATATCCAGATCACCAAGTTGGTTTGAGGCCAAGGTCTTGCAAGATTAATGGCTGAAACTAACCTGGAAGTGAATCAAATTAATCAGTTTGATCATTTGGAAATATCTCCTATCTATGATGTCCAAACATGTGAATGGTATAAAAATATTGTGAGGTATTTACAAACTATGCCATGCCCGGATGGTATGATAGAGAATGAAAAGAGAACTTTAAAGTTGCAATCTGTCAAATATGTAATTATTGAAAATGAGCTATGGTGGAGAAATCCAGGTGGAGTCCTATTAAAATGTGTGAACACTTCACATGCTTTGAATTTGTTGAATGAGATGCATAATAGAGTCTGTGGAGGACATTATATGGAAAAAAAAATTGCTCACAAGATTATCAGAGCTGGTTTTTGGTGGCCCACGTTATTCAAAGATGCAAACATGTTGGTAAGGACATGTGATGCTTGCCAGAAGTTTTCTAGAAAATTAAAGTTCTCGGATAATTTACCTTTAAGACCTGTCACATTCCAAGCTCCTTTCCAACAATGGGGGATCGATTTTATTGGCGAAATAGAAGACAAATCAAGTGGAAGACACTCATGGATTTTAGTGGCAACATATTATTTCACCAAGTGGGTTGAAGCCACCCCCACCAAAAGAGCTACTAGCAAAGTTTTCATTGATTTTTTGTTGGAGAATATCTTAATCAGATTGGTGTCCCTGAAAAGATTGTCTCAAATAATGTAATGTGTTTTCGGTTTGAGGAATTATTTGATTTTTATGATGGACATGGAATACAAGTCTCATATTCTACTCCATATCATCCTCAAGGGAATGGCCAAGCTGAGTCAAGAAAAAAAAGCTTGATGAAGATTATCAAGAGGATCGTTGAGAAGAATAAATGAGCATGGGACTCCAAACTGGAATTATCTCTATGGGCAGATAGAGTGACTGTGAAGAAAGCCACTGGTCATGCACCTTTTGATCTTGTGTATGGTATTGCAGCAAGACTACCATAAAATAATTTGTTGCAAATGTATAATTTTATACAAGACTATGATGATGACATTGGTGATGAAATGCAATGGAAAATCAAAGATTTGACTAAACTGGATGAAACTAGGAGGGAGGCTCGTAAGCAAAACACAAAGTTGCAGCTTCAAGTGAAAAAAAATTATGAACAAAGGACCACAGAGAGGAAATTTGAAGTTGGTAACATGGTTTTAATGTGGAATGCAAGAATGGAGGATAAAGGTAAACATGGTAAATTTGATCCTTTGTGGTTAGGCCCATACTTAATTGTTGATGTGCATGGAGAAGACTCATATTTCTTGCAATCCCTGACATGTGACATTTTGGAGCTGCCGGTACATGCACAGTTCCTGAAGCCCTATTTCTCTTGAAATAGGTTATCTTTCCATGTATATTGTATAGTCTTGTAACTAGTGTATATAGGTTTGGTGTGTTTGGTTCCTGTTGTGTCTGCTTGTCTTGTCTGGGCAAGCTCCTAGGTTTCTTTTGGTTTTCTCTGTGTTGGTATGCATCACCAAATGATCTTAATTCTTTCCATACCCACTAGGGGTATGCGTCCTCGAGTAGGAGTCACTGGTATAGCTTTTAAAATTTGGAAAATTTTCAGCTGGTTCCATGCAGTCTCATGGCTTGTGCATCCTTATCCAAGACTGGGGTTTAGGGTTTTAGCTGTAAAACCCTTCACTTAACACTTTCATTAGGTCTTATGCCCTAGTGTTTTATTTTCTCATTGACCTACTATATCTGGTTTCCAGTCGTCTTAGTCATAACTTGATTCATCTGGGTCATTGTCTTTATCGGCCCCTTTACCTAGGATTATCGGTCTTTTCATGCCTCAATGTTGTTTTAAGTTTTCCTAACTCCAATGAAATATTTCCTTGATAGAATTATGTCTTAAAATCCTTATTTCCTGAGGGTCATGATCCCGTCAACCTAGTGGTGACCTTATTTTAAAACTAATGTTTGTGCACGTGCAGTTTGTTTTGATCGTCGGATGGAGACGTTCAATCCACGACATTCCCCGTTGGCCTCGACATATTAAAATAATAGTCTAAATATTGCAATGGGGTGAGTGGATTGTCGCCGAGTGTATCATCGAAGAGGTGGGGCCTGGTTCCTACCCATCCACAACCAGAAAGGTTTTGGGATCAACGGTTGAGGAGCGGTATCGAGAGGTAATCTCCACCGTTCCCTGTTGACCCCGCCCGATTAAAATAATGATTTAAAAAACCCAATGGGGTCAGCGAAAAGCTGACACGTGGATGTCCTCAGCTGACCATGATGAATAAAAGGTGGAGCCCATATGTAGTAAGTTGGCACCAAGCTGGCGAGTTCCCATTGGCCGATTGCTTGGTGGGCAATAGTGACTAATTTTCAAACTCCAGTGACTCGATCTGACTCACCCGTCTTTCCAACTTGTAATAGAATCAAGGGCTAGTGTTCAAAGTTGAAGATCTATGTACAATAGTCATTACCTTTCGCGTGAGCAAGTAGTAATGGCGTACTTCACACCCTGAGCTACCAGTTTAGACTTCAAGGCATCCAAATGATTTATTTTCTCGCATAATTGACAACTGTGGACAAGTCTCAAGCAATCAGGCAACCAAAAGGGATTTACCAGGGTTCGATATAGCCGAGACTAGGGTTTTTTGTGAGCAAAAAGTTGTAAGTAACGCAAATTCCACGCTCTATGTTTTAATCAAGCTTGGTCAAATTAGGGTAATAATAAACTACGCTTCTAAGTTGAATTGATGCTAGAACCTTGTAATTGATTTCAAATTTCTCTAAAGCTTGTCGGGTTATGTCAAAACCCTTTTAAACTGCACAGTGAGTCATGCCCTAGGTCATAAAGTTTAAGGTTAGGTTTAAACCATATAGTGTGGAAACCCTAGACCTACTCTAACCTATCGTGATAATGGCCCCTAAAGTACAAAACCCTAGCTCTAAAACCACATCTAGGTCCCTTTCATAGGACATTCTTGACCAGTTAAAACCGTCCACTAGCAAGAAGATTGAAGGAAAGGATTTATTCTATGGGACTCAAGTCTTAGAAGGATTAGTGGATAAACAGTGTTGTATTAAGGATGTTGAATATCCCTAAACTGGTTTGTAACTATTTAGAAATTGGTTTGGAAATAGGAAATTGGGAGCTCCTCTTTGCAACCCTTGGAGACTGGACCTTGGAAAGTTGGTGGTGCCAAATGTCTATCTCGATGTTGATTTGTTAAAAGACATTGTTGCAAGATATGACCTTGTGACAAGAGTGGTTAGGACATTTTATGGTCTCAAAATGGTCAAAGTAACTACGAAAGGAATTGCAGAGGTTTTTGGTTTGCATGAGTGGAATGAGGAGATGATTCCTATTGACCTTAAGGTCTTTAGAGAAGAATATAGGAACACAAAGGGCATGTTTAGAACATCCATGTTGCCTTTTCATTTGGAAACTACTTGGATAGGAAAGAAGAAGAAACGGGTGGTGATTGGAAAATATGAATAGGAGTCGTTCCCTATAAAGTATTTTTCTAATTACTTTAAGAAGATAGTTTATTCTTTATGCCAGATTCTTGGTATTGATGCACCACCCACCATTCCCACAGACCTCATGTATATGGAAGCACACGTGCAACATCTAGCTTTTAATGTGGTATATGATTATGCTACCTATGTGGCAGAGAGGATGCATAAGGGTTTGGTCTCACTAAAAGAAGGAAGAAAATTGGTAAGCTTTAGATGGTTTTCTCTCTTGATGTACATGTTTTTATATAGGGGAGAGAAGAGTTTGGTCAAAATATAACATTGAAGAAGAGGGAGGAGGGGTTTGACTTGCATGTCCAATGTTGGACCCAACTCCTTTATAAAGATAATCCCAAGTTTGATTATGTGGTATTCCATAATGTTTTTGGTTCAAGGTTGAGGAGATACGTAGTTCATGATCCACCAAGGATCCCTAAGGAAATAAATGACTTCCTGAGGCCTCTGGAGAGGAGACCTGAATTAAAATTGACACACAATTGGGGAGACATCATCCTATATTACAACACAACTATCTTCAAGGTTTATAGCACCTATGGGAACCCATATGCCCTACCTAAGGATGTACCATTGAGAATTGGGTTCATTGAAGTTATGAGCCAACTAGGGGCTGAAAAAATGGTGCACTTACCAGAAATACAGAGAAAAGGTTCATTCTTCCCTAAGTGGACAACCTTTGCAAAATTTGTAATGGTGAGGGGAGGATGGAAAGACTTGGAAAAGTTACATGCACCATATGGACTGAGTATAGTGCACCTGAGGAATCATGATCTTGAGGGCTTTAATGTTGCTTTAAAAGAACATAAAAGGACTAGTATGTTTGTTCATAAATTCTATTACCCTAAAGATGTTATCAAGAATTTTTTTGATCTGCAAGTACAAGAGGAAAGGAAAGCTAAATATCTGGCTTTCAAAAAATTAATGGAGAAGAAGAACAAGACAAACCCTGCCTATGATCCCATTCCTAACATCAAAGGTGAATTGAATAGAGTAACATATGCCATTGATAACTTTGAAAGCTTGGTAGGTGTACTAAAAGAAGAATGTGTGGTAGAAGATAAGGGGAAGTCAGTAGTTGTTGATGAGTATCTAGAAGCAGAGCTAGAGGAAAGGCCTTCTTATCAACCCCCACCAAAAATCAGAGTCTATTCCAAGAGAAAAGAAACAAGGACTAGTTGGCAAACCTTGCCAACCCCTACTATCTTAGAGGGGTCAAGGGCCATTTCTCCTGAACAGTCAATGCCACCACCTTCAAGGCAAGTACAACACATTGTAATTGGCGTGGACTCTCCTCCAAGAGGTCTTTCTCCATCAAATTTTCCACCATCTAAGAAGAAAAAGATCGAAGTAGAAGGGATAGTTGATTATCCCGAGAATGATGAAGATGATATTATGGTGACCCCTGAAGATATGCAGCAAGGAATGCCATCTACCCATAGAGAATTTGCACCAACTGTTGGGGAAAGTATTCTTAGGCTTGGAAAAGATGAGCTCCAAGGTCTAAATAATACAAATGACTTGAGGATGGATGTATGTAGGTAATTTATGAGGGATGATTATTTTGTTGAAACAAGAGAATTTAGAGATTTTGCTTGGAGAGCTAGGGCTTCATTGTATGCTAAAAATGTGGCTAAAGAAAGAAGTTTGCACCCTCAACTTCTTGAGGGTGTCATCCAAGCAAATGTATTGAAAAATATGAAGGAATAATTCAAAAGTATAACAGCAAAAGAGGGACGAGAATTGGTACAAAAAAGTGGAGTGTTGTTATTACCAGAATGGGATATTGATGATGTTGTTGTGTTTGACACAATAAGAAGGGCCAACAAGCCACTGTTCCAAACTGAAGAGGAAGCTGCAATGGCACTCAGGGGGTCATCTTTTAGTGAGGAATGGGATGCCTTGGTCATTTTCTTTGGGATCCAGGAATCCAATTGTGTTAGAGCTAATTGATTTTAGTGGACAATTGATGGTGAGAAGATTTGTTGATACCCCAACATTGGAGGAATTAGATATGGCAGTGAATGTTGCCAAATTTACTAGAGCAACAGTTGAAGACCTTACCAAGGATAGGGATATGCACATAAACAAGTATAATGACCTTGTTGATGACTACAACAAGAGTCAACAAAGATTTTTCAAGTTAGAAACTGAGTTAGCACTTTGGAAGCAATGGGTAGAAACATTGAGATCTCAAGGACAAGCTAGCTCGAGTCATGCTTCCTATGCCTCTCTAGTAGAACATTCTCAACCTTCACTTGAAAAATCCTTAGCAATCATACCATATAATTTGAGTCAGGAGCCACTTTCAGTTGAGGAACCTAGCACTTCGGGTGTGACCCCATCTAATAAGCCTACAAGGATACAACTACTTCATCAAATTGAGGTATACAAAAAAGTTCTTGAGCAAACTCAGAACACTATGTTTGAGAACAATTCAAGGATTGTTAATAATATTTTGAAACATCTAAACAAAAGGATTCGGAGTAGATTAAATAGTTTTCATTCAAACTACTCTTTGATGCTGCAAGCAATAAAGTTGTTTCAAAGAGATAAGGAGTTGGCTATGCCACTATTGGATAAATGGACTCCTAGGGCTGATAAATTGAAATTCATGGTAATTGGAGCCAAGCAACAACATGACATGTACCTGAGGGTGATCCCGACCTACCATTTTTTAATGGGATTGTGGATCAGAAGTTTCAGGGATACGTTGCCCCACTGGAGATGAAGATCGAAGAGTTGAAGGATAAATATGATGAGGTAAAACCTCTACAAGTTTGGAAGAACCAAATGGATACAACCATTGCTTCCCAAGCAGCCCTCATTTGTGAAAATCTTGATATTAATATATTGAAGAATGCCCTCGAGAAATTATCTTTCATTATTAGTTTCTTAGAATATTTTGATAAAGAATCAACTTCAGTCATGGTGAAGTATGTTTTGTACATGGAAAAGATAAATGAGATAATTGGTTTTAATTGGCCTTCAGATACAGAGTTTGAATTATGGAAGATAAATTTCATTGATCACTTTGGACTATATGCAATAGTGTGGAGAATATATGTACTTGGTCTAGTATAACACAGGTTTGTCCTAAGAATTTGCAAATGCATAAACATATATTTCTCCTAGTTCAAGGTACAATCGACAAATGTTGACTTGGATTGTTGTTGAGCTAGATTATGAGGCATCTCTTCATTCTCTTGGGCACTTGTATCATGTGGTTAATAAGGACAATATGTTGCAACTGTTAGGAATATGCTTCTCTTCAACGGAATGTCTTTGGGAAGGCGGGCTTTTCTTCTTCAATGAACGAAAATAGTTTTGTCTCATGTGTTTTCCCTCTGATTCAAACTGCAAATGTAACTACAATGGGAATATGTACATTGCAATCAAATGAAATTGTGTCATGTGTGCATCCTGACATGAAGCTTGTTTTTCTCCCTTATTCTATAAAAGGGAATCCAAGGCCAGTGTACGAGGGGTCTTTTGTTCAATTCCAAATTTGAAAATGCAAAATGGTGACCTAGAGAACATGCATATTGAGTTTATGTCTTAGATATTGAGTCGAATAGGTGAATTTTTTCAATTATGGGGTTTTTGAACATGTCTGAATTGAAAATGATAATTCTTTGAGTCTATTTTCTCTCTAGTTGTAATACCTCACATGATTTTTTAATGAGAAGTTGATCAAGGATCATTTTCGTTAATTTCTATTGCTGTTTGCATTGGAGTATGCTTTAATTATAGCTCTGGTTCAAAGAATCAAATTAATGCTTTGGTTAATGTGTAGGTTCATGTAGGTCTTGAGTGGATCTATAAGTAGTAATGGAATTCAAGTATTGATATATGAGTTGTAATGCAATTCATGAAGATCTTGGTATGTTCAGAATGAAATTTTCCTTTTAGTTCAATTTGATTTTCTTTGACTCCATGTTCTAGGATATGACATTGATCTTTAAGTATTAGATGCATCTCTCATGTTCTTGGTATTTGATTCTAAGACAAGCATTCATAAATAAAACTTTTATCGACCTATCTTTGTTATATTTAGATTCTCAACTTTTAGATGTTTGAAAGGAAGAGCCAATTTCTTGAAGGATTTCATCTATCTAGCAGCAAATGAGAATATATCTATTGTTATATAATGTGTAGCTAAATTATGCATCAAGTTTATAAGAAACATATTGTGGGTTTACCCTCTTGGGTCCTGCAGAGCCGGAACTGCAGGAGAGAAGCGTTTATGCTTCTTCTCATTAGTTGGCCAAATGTTTCCCCAACATTCCATAATTGAGCTTGGCAAACTCATAGGTGCTTTGGGAAATATGCTTGGTTCCTTAAAAAATCAACAACACTCTCTTTGGCTGCAACATTCATTTTCTCTACTCTTCTCGCTGTCCTCAAAGCATACTTCTGCAATATTCTCTCTCTCATGTTCACCTGCATACACAACTATGAAATTTTTTTTATCTTTCTTCTTTGACATTTCGTCAAACACTTGATACACTCTCTCAATATTCAACCTCTCAGGTATAGACTGCCTCACACTCGGTGATCTGTCTACACATAAATCACACACATTCCACCCCCAGAACCTGGTGCAAACTGCCTCACATTCGGCACTCTTCCTGCACACTCAAGAACTCTCACTCTAATACCACTGATGAAGGAGGCTTCCAATTCTCATTCATAAACTCACAACAACATCTTATTCAATTCATAAAATTATTGGTAATATCACAAAAACATGCAAGAAGGGACTTAAGCTTCTCTTTCAAATTAACCAAATGTGAAATTACATTTTTTTGCAATCATATAGGATGATGAAAAGCATTAAAAATATGATTACAGACTGATATAAAACTGAAATATGAAAGCAAAAATTAGATTCAAATTGTTCTCCCTCAAAATTTCATCTTGCACCAATTTCTAGTTCCTTCAACCTGCAAACTTCATCTATAAACCTCTGTTGCAATAAACCATGATTCACCAAAAAAATTCCTACTGTACAAACATCCTTAAAATTGCAACAAACCTTCAATAACAATATCCACAACCCTCCCAAGAAAATAACTATGGTTGCAACAACAACCTTCCCATTCTAGCCAAGAATGACTACCAAAACCAAGTTCAAATTGCTTCTATTCATCAAAAACAAGATCCAAAAACCTCTCCAGCAAAAATCATGACCAAGTTGGGAAAAATCCATACCCAAAACCTTCCATAATATTAAAAATACTTTCCTAAACCCACTCCCACCAAAATTGTCAAAATTGGAGTCCATTCCTAGATTTTAGGGCAGTTTCCAATGTAACTCCTGCCAACTCACCTTGGACACCCACCTTTGTATGCATCAATTAAGGAAGTTTTTAAATGAATTCACTTATAAATCCCTTTAAAACCATGCCCAAGTCTATGTTTTGCTAATTTTTGAAATTGACAATTTTCCATAATTCCCTCCTAAATTATCTCCACTCCCAAAATTTACAACAAAATAATAAAAGACAATTATTTAATAATTATTTTAATCTCACCTTGCAAATTACTTTATTAAACAAATCACCTACCAAATCTTAGGAAAATAAATTAAAATTTTATTTTTGGTTGATGCAAGATTGTTGGTCAACCACAAATACTCTTGCATCAGACACCCGGGGTAGGAAATTTTTTGTGAATATGGATTCACAAAATGGAGTTGAGTGGTAGTACTACCCTTTTGGATTGCAAGCAATCATTGGCAAACTCCATGGGGTGCCATTCCAAGCTTGCACGCCAATTTTTGTGGGAATCGAAAAATATTTAATTACTTTTTAATTCAAATGTCGCTTTGGGGTGAGCATTTAATTGCTTTTTAATTCAGATTTCAAAAAAAAAATTAAAAAAAGAGAGAGCGAGAGCTGGAAGGCTGCATGGAAGTAAGGTGGAGATGAGGACAACAACATGGATGTTTTGGAGAGCAGATTTTCAAATCTTGCAGGAAGTAGAGATGAAGACTATGTTTGAGGACAAGTGAGAGAGAATGGCCATGGAGAGCCAAAGATTGTAAAAAAATATTTTGATGATCATATTATTGAATAAATATTGTAATTGTCTCAACATGGTTGCACATCATTTTCAGATTTGAATGCAATTTGATTTTCTTTGTTCAAATTATATGTTTTGTGAGTTTGTAGATGGGTACGTGCTTTTCTTTGCATCATGTTCCACTTGCTCAAAACCCCAAAAACCCATATTCAAGCAATACAGCGTACTTTTAATTCTTATTTAACACTCCTAGTGATATACTCAATATAGATACTTATAATCTAGCCATTATACCATATTACTAGTTACAAACCCATATACTTTTAATTTGCATTTAGAGTACATAAATAATATCATATTGTTCATATATTTTTAGATTCTTCATTAACATGATATTATATTTTTATCTCTTATCATCCAACTAAATATGCACATTCACAAAATAACCATATATTTTTTCATTTTTTCTTATTCAAAACAATCTTTTCTCAAACTTGGAAACAAGAAAATAATCAATTTAGAAACGTATAAAATATGCCTATAGATTCTATTTTTGAATTTGATACCAAAGGCTCCTTGAGAATTCTAGATTCCAAATCTCTAATCTTCACTTCTAGCTTAGCTTTCTTCTTACTTGAAAATGATTTTCAAATTTCTAGTATGTTGTTGAAACTAATTTAGATTAATTTTTAGAATGTGAAACTTGAGAGCAAAATGACACAATCTCCACGCCTTTATATGCTTACTATCCAACCCAAAAACAATGCAAAGCTCTTGTTTTTATAAACAAAATACTCAACCAGTTTTCTCTCCACTATTGTCAATTTATGAAGCCTAACTAATGCAGAATTAAACTACCATAATATTGATAACTAACTTCCATTAAATGGCCATGAAGAAAAAATAGTTTTGGAACAGTAACAAACAGATTGAAGAGTCTTTATGACTGCTTTTTCCACGTTAAGATGGCTGCAAAATATATATATAACAATATTTTTAAAACTTTCTCAAAACCCACGTTAGAATTATGCTCTTCATCGACTCAAATAGAGTCTATTTAAATAGAAAAATCTTGCCACAATGTGGTTGGAAATTATAAAATTTTGGTCAATTAAACTGTCTCTTATCTAGGTGTTGGAAACTTTCTGAATAACTACTTTTAGTTTGTTACAAAGAGCATTCAATTTGTTGATTGAGTCACCCTAAAAAGAGGGTTGAAGCTAACTTATTCAAAGTTGAGTTTAAATCCTTCAAAACTAAAATCTACTCACCCCTATTTGGGTTATTCTTTTCCATTAGTTTGCTAATAAATCTACCTTTTAATAGGCACATGAGGCTTCTCATTTTGCTTGCTCATGTTTGCTATATGTTAGTGTATTTAAAAGGTTAACAATTGCAACTATTTTCTAATAGTCTTGTGCCCCATGCATAGACTATTTAAAAGTCTATTTTAAGCATTATTTGCAGCCCATGTGATGAACTAATTCATACCTTATTGAAGTTTCATTAACAACCAACTCGTGGCTATTCACCTTGTCATTAATTTGCATTTTATTTACTACTTATCAATTATAATGCGACCTCATATATTGTCCTATTATTTTGGATTTTTAAGCCTCTTGATTTTGTCAAATTTATTACTTCTTATTGCCTCTTTGCAATATTTAAATAATTGATAAATATATATATATATATATATATATATATATATATATATATATATTCTTGTATGTACATAAATATCTACATACATATATATTTATACGAAATGAGTATATATGTACATCAACTATCGATTACTATCGAGTCATGTATATACATGCTCATTTACTTTCACATGTAAATATATGTGTGTGTACATAGTTAAACATATATATATATATATATATATATATATATATATATATATATATATATTATTCGTATTTAAACGATTAAACCATTTAATCTTAATGCATCCTCGCATACCATAAATTACACATTATCACTTCCATATAAATGATTATCATAATGACATACCAATACTAAATCACTTATATACATATGTCAAATATGTTAATAATAAACATCAATAACCCTATAGCCTTCTATAAGGAAACCAACTTGACTCAACTTAGGTTTATGTAACCAAAAGACATAAATTAAGATCAACTTACTCAATTACGTCAACATCCAAAACTTGACCTATGCACAATCAACGAACTTGGATGACTTTACTATTTAGTTCTTATCCATATCCTTCTCTTGGGTGATACTCCCTCTCATCTATTTCAGGCACGAAATCCATTCCTGTATATCCACTTGGACAACAAAACACGTAGTTAGCCATATCATTATATTCCATCCATTTCATTTCATATTCATCAAAATTTCCATTAAATACATAAAACCATTGTGTTTCATATAATTCATCATAACATTCAACTTGAAAAGCTTCATAATCACATAAATTCACATTCAATTTAAGTTAAGATGAAAAGTAAATAGTAATTCAGGGATGGGGTGTAACAATATATTTTTCCTATAATTCTATGTATTCCCTCCCATTTGAACTATTATTAATTAATATTCATAATATCCATCCTATATTATCATCTACTTCTTTTAAGCCTCTACCTCATAGTATATATCCATTTAATATTTACCAACTCACATTTTCTCCACCTGTTGACATTTTGCTTCCCCCTCCTTATGATTTGTCTCCTTCCTCTTCCCCTTTTAAAAAATCTCACCCACTTTTCCTCCTCTCCTCTCCCTTTAATTTTAATCCCATTAGAAGACACCTATTGTAACACATTTGATGAGAATAATTTAATATTATTAATTCTTTAGAAATTAATGCATTAAAAAAATTATGTTGAAGATTCAAATGTACTCTTTTTATTAATGATTGTTTTACACATGGTCCATCCCCTTCTACAATATTCTCTACACTTTCTAATGGAAAATATTCTAATGTACACATCCTTATTTATTTATTTCTCAATCCTTTTAATGATCGTACATTTAATTGGTTTACTTTGTGCACAATACCTTTTATTTTCTTTTATGAGAGTTCATCCATATTTTTATCTATTATTCTCCACCTATAGCCCACTCATTTGTAACTTTAATTAATCACTCACCTCTTGTCTTTTCTTGTAACCACACACATATCAATACACATGTACTTAAAGGACCTGATAAGAAGTTAAAGACCTCACTAAGCCAATGTATGACCTTCCTATCTCTCCAATTCAACCCATATTTTTACCACATTATCCACCTCCTCTTAAAATTATTTTAGGGTTTCTCCCACCCAAAAAGTAAAAGTACAAGGTTTTCCTTCATTCTATAATTTTTAAGCAAACAAGTCTCCTCTCCTAGTATAAGAAAAAAAAAAAGTTATTCATTACATGATACTTAATGAAATATAAAAAACACATAAAAACGAACTTTTCTTCCCTATATTGCAATCAATATTCTCCATCTACCTCATCTTTTTGCTAAGAAGCCTAAAGAATGTGATCTAATGTAGAAATTGTAATCCACTCAAGCTAAGATATCTTTCTAGGATCTTCTTTAGACCTGTCCTTCTCTTGGTGACATCCTTCAATAATCCTTATAGAATATTTATATTCAACCACCTATATGACCCATCCTCTATTATCTCTATTTCAAGCCTAAATCAACCTATCTTTAGTTTTGTTTGTGTTTTATATCAAAAATCTAAAAACATCTCATTTAATCTTAGAATTTTTTATCCTTATATCAATCATCTTCAATGTTGTATCATATTTTTTCTTTTGTGTTTCTATTTGTTTATTTTTCCATCATTCATCACCCTATTCCCATTACAAACCCTAAAAAACCTAGTGTTAGTTTTTCCTTTGTTTCTCCTTCAAAACCTATTGTTTTCCATCCAAAAGAGTTTTGCCTCATTTCCACCTTATATATATATATATATATCAATCCATGCCACCTTTTTTTTTACCATTTGCATAAATTTTGTCATCCCCAAGTCACATCTTGATAATTTCCTTACATCAAATACTAATTGTGAATACATATAAATTTCCTATTTGTTCTTAGAATAGGTGCAACCTCTTAGCATACACTAGTTTTTCAACATTTCATCAATCTTTTATTGTCATATGGATCCAATTTTGAAAATCCAAAAGGGAGTTGACCAAGGTAGAACCCCCTTTAACAATTTATTATATAGGTGTTTCCTCGTAGGATCTTTGTGCTTGTAGGTTAATATGAGGGAAATTGGTGAAGAATCAAATGAAGTGTTATTTTAGAGAAGGGCTCATAAGACTAAGAACAATCACTCTATAAATTTTTAGAATAAATAGATACAAATGATTTCTCCCCAACGTTAAGAACGCCTCAGAACTTCTCCTCAATGCTATGTGCACCCTTGGACTTCTCCTTAATGATGATCACACCCCCTATATCAATGAATCCCTAGCCTTAGAATTCAATTATTTTTATTTGCTACCTCTAAGTGTCTTGTAGTGTTAGTGTAGGTTTTTATTTTCCTAGTGGGATAATTTATTTCCCTTATTTATAGGTTTTCCCTACACATTTATTAATATTGCTTAGGATAATAAAGTGAGTTTCTCTTTTAATAACTAGGAGATAAAGTGATGAGTTGTCTCCACCCTTTAAGGGTGGAGTATTTATTTTTTATCACTTTATTTAATGTCGGTGGTTATTGATGGTCAATTTTCATTGGTTGATTTCCCATCTCCATCCTCTCCTTAGTTCTATATAAAATCACTATCTAGCTTGTATTTTTCATCTTGGAAGCTCTTAATGCAATTCTGTCATCCTCACATTGCATATTTGTCATGCCTAGAAATTTTCGCTAGAAAACCCAACCATTTTTTTTTTAATTTTTTTGTTTAATTTTGAAAGTAACCTTCACATTTCCTTAAAGTGTGATGTCTTGACTGAGTCAAGTCTAATTATGGAGTGGTTGAAGCTAATATAGTTATTCTAAAATTTATGTGATTCAAATTTAAGATCTTAAAACAATTAGACCCCAATAACAAAAATGATGTAGAGAACCATTTAAAGTTAATCCCGTAGTTAGCATTGTCATCATTCAACCAATTATAATTATTATTATTATTTCCCATATTATTGTTGGTAATATTTTAAGAATAACACTCTCTTTTATTGTCCCTATTATAATTACATTCTTTATTCCATATGGCTAATTATAATCTTTATCTATGCTAGAATATTTTATTTTATTATTCTAATTTAATTTATTTAATTTTCCTAGTGATTTAAGAATACATTACCATTGCTTCATAGGTTGCTAATAATATTGTTTCCCCATGGTAATTTCAATAGTATTTACCTCTCAATAATTCATGGCAGCTAATAATATATATATATTTTTTTTTTTCCCATGGTATTTACAATGGTAATTTTCGATAGTATTTAAATTTACCTCTTAATAATTTATAGCAGCTGGTCATATTTATTCCATTGTATTTACAATGATAATTTCCAACAGTATTTATATTTAGCTCTAAGGTCAATATGAAGTTATTAATATATGCATTTACTATACACTTTTACTAGTTACAAAACTTACCTGGTGAACATATGTGTACAATTAAGTTAATAATAATTAATAAAAATATTAATATTATAATTGTAAAAAAAAAAAACCATTAATTAACCCTACCAAGTTAATATATCATAATGAGTATAGGCATATTAGTGTCATAAGTCACATTAGCATTAACATTTCTCTTATTAATAATAACATTATGATATTACCAAATTTAATATTATTATATTACTAACATTGATATCAACATCAAATAAAAAATAACTTATTTTTTTTCCTTATCAAAAATATTATTGTATGTTAACAATATTGACATTTCCCTTTTATTGTTAATATTAAATTATTAAAGATGCAATATTATCTCTTAAGATGATTATTTACTAAATCAAAAAAACCATATTTAAAATAAACTTATTGCAGAAAAGGATATTGATATTAATGTTAGAATAACATTGACTTCAATATTATATAAATGAGTTATAATATGAGTATTATCTTTCCAATGGTAATAAATATTTAACATTATAATTATTTTTTTTTTGTTTACTAAAGAATAAAAATTCCGAAAGAAAATACAAGCATATAGCAATCTCATCCCTCCCGCGTTAAAAAAAATAACTACCCACAGAAAAATATACACAAGGCACATTTGACCAGCTATCATAACTCTGCTATATTAATGGCTAAATAATAGAAACGCCTCCCTTTTATTTTTGGAAATTAAACTTCACAATCAGCAAAGAAAACACAATCACAAAATATTTATTATCTGGATATTAAATTATTTGGATATCCAATTACCACAGATTATTACCACTGCATAAAAATTAAAACAATCACTACAGATTATTATCGCTGCATAAAACAACCACACAATATTTCTTATCTTGGTATCATATTATTACTATAACGGCATCAGACTGATAAACTTTATTTAGAAACCATAGATATTTTACGTAAATGATTTATTTTCACTTAAATACTCACATAGATACAGGGGCACACAACCAGTACACTGCGCTCAGAGAAGGACATTTAATTTTGCAATCAGCCTTAGATATTTTATTATGTGCAGGTGATTTATTTTCCATTACAAATATATGCGTGTGTCCTTCAAGGCATGGAAGACACCCAAAATATGGAGGAGGATCATCTACAACATACGTAATAATGAATTGAAATTAAATATATCAATGAACGCACCATCACTTCCAACCGCACGACACCCTCCAGAGCAATATTAATGGTGACAGGACGCAACGTCCATTTTTACTAAAGAAATCTAGCGAGCCTGACAGGAGATTAGATTGGTGCAGGTGGAGAACCGATGGTATGTGTGTTAAGCATTTAGTTGACCACTATTGAAACAAACGGGAAAAGACTGGCACGTAAGGGATAACTTGTAATAGTCTTGCACTCTCACCCAAAAAGGTAGTTTCACTTTCTGCAGTAATATATCTGCTAGTGCGGATAATGAAAACGATTACTATGCTGACAGTTCCCATTCCATGTAACAGATCCCGAAATTGCGCCCATATGAACTTGACGAGTCTGTGGTGTATTTTAAGGGATTATTAAGGTTGGCTGGAGGCATGAATATGCGAATGGCTCGATAGATTAGGAGAGTAAAAAAAATCACAAGAGTTCCTCCTTCTGGAGTAGAGAAACCTCCTATCCTATTGGCAGCCTTCCTTTACGCTAGTTATACCATGATCGATTTTATTTCATACTTTATTGGATTAAACACACCTCACAACCAAGGCAGTAAATAGCAAGGTGTCGAGTAGCTGGAAGAGTTGGCACAATGCATCGTAATAAACTAGTCACACCTCCACTTGGTAAAAAGAAGAAATTACTCCACCTATCGTGTCGATTACGTTCTTTATAACCCTCTCGAGCACATTAACTCATACAGAGCCAAGATTTACTCTTTCGATCACTTGAGTAGAGGGAAATAAACACCTTCGTGTTTCACAAGAGTAGGGGTTGTGGACTATGTGAGATCTCAAGAGTAGAGTTTATTTCCATAATGATGGTCGAATTTATGAACTTCTAGGAAATAAATTTCTTTATCAGGCACAGCCTTGAACTGTCGGTCCACCCATTTGCCCTAAGATTTGAATATAGGATTGGTAAGACTTTGCAAGCAAGTAGCAACGATAGGATTCAAATACCATCCCTTTTATTTCTTTTATTTATTTAATCACAGGTTGTGAGTTTCTTTGACAGGACTGGGGCATTTCCAGACGCAGGAGATCTCAACACTTCTCTCTCTTTTTTTTTACACAGAGATATACACTGGTTTTCGTATTTTCTTAGATTGTGCAAAATAATAGAACAATTTCATTCCAAAAATTTATAAAAATAACACTCTACCACGACAACATATCTTACACAGAAAAACAAATAGAATAATCATTTCATTATCATATTATATTGTCTTTTCTCTCTTTTATGCATTCTGTCATCATTAAAACTGAAATAAAATGCATTTCCATACCACTGCTATGATAAATTATATGACTACTCAACCGTATAAGAAATTTTGTAGTAATTCCTTAATGGATCTTGGAGAAGGTATTTTGCTACAACTTTGCATGATATACATGTTTTCTTTATGGCAACAAAATAAAATACTTTCAATACTTCATACAATGTTTTGAAATATAGGGAATAGTACATCAGGACAAGGTTTTCTCTTTCTCCATTTTCTTTCATGTTATAACCATCCTTAGCTTTCCATGTTACAAATAATTTTAAGAACACAATGAATAACATTCAACTAAAATAGGCTTGTTCTATCCATTTCTACATTGAACAATAGGAAACTTTTCTTTTTAAAACATACGATATTACCACTATATTAGAGGAACAAAAGACTTGCACACCCATGAACAATGTCTTGCTCTCCACCCTACCATAATGGTGTCATGAAGCCTCATGGGCTCTGGCCATACCCCCAAGCAAGGAATTCTTTTAGCCCCACAATGATCAATGGATTCTTTTCTCATTTTTACAAAGGGACAAAAACTAACATAGCACAATTTACATGCATCTAGGTTCTCTACTTTTTGTTTTCAAACTTAATCCATACAATAGGTCACCTTCTTACAACCAAGAAACAAAGAAAATGGAAAGAGAAGAACTTATCTTTTCTTTTAGATGAAGCGACTGAAATCTTGCATCCATCTTTCCTCTCCAACCAAGTCATCTGCATCACTCTCTTCCAAAGAGATGGACTTCTCTCCTTTTCTCCTTCTTTCTACCATCTTCACTCAAGTTCTCCAAGAGGAGAAGTGGGCAATGTCCCAAATCTTCCATCTTCTTGAGGTATATAGGAATCCCCAAACCTACACTCTTTCCCACAAGTGCTCCCACATGTGTGAGTTTTGTGCCAATTTCAAGAACTTTTGGGGAGTAGGAGATTGAGAGTGACAAGTCACTCTTTCCAAACCCCAACACTTTTTGAATTCGTCACATTCATGAATGTGGACTTTTGAGGGGTCTTTTCACACTCTAAGGACAAGTTCACATGTCAAAAAGGTTCCAAACCCATAGGTATAGGTCCCAGGGGTCTATTTTTGTTCAAAAACCAAGGAAATTGACTCAATAATCCCTTTTTGAAATCCACACAAGAATCCATACGAATTTTGATCCTAACCAGGGGTTCCAACCCCAATCAAACTCACATCATGGATTCTACTCACCTAGTCAATAATAAAACCTCAAACCCTTCTAAGTCAAATAGGGCTACACTTAGAACTTTCCAAAGATGTATTTGATTTGATTCCAATATTTATCCATCCTTCTATTTGCATATTTGATTCCTGCACATTACCAATGTCAACATGATTAGATCATATATATCTTCATATTGTTAGCTAATCCAATTCACTTAATTTTCACTCATGAACTATTTACTCATTAATACATCAAATGAACCTAACGATTCAATTTTCATTATAATCAAAAGAAATACATAGTTACTCCAATACAAGAATATAGTCAATGAAATAGTCACTCCATAATTTTATTTACCACCTTAGTAATTCATATTAAACTCCTATAACATTAACGATGAACCATTTACCAAAATCTAATATGCCAAATAACCCAGCTCTTTCAAGTTATATCCAAAAATTCACATGTGCATCTATCATAATTAAATCAAGGTCAATGCCCATGAATCCTAAAAAGCGTTTTATCATTCATTTCATCATAATTATCATCTAACTACTTGTTTTATTAAAATTTAAATGGGGGTTACGAAACGGGGTCTTACATTCATGGTAGCATAAATAAAATGTCAAAATGAGAAGCAAGAATATTATCAAATAATCACACTATTTGTCATCCATAATACAATCTATTTAGGATCACATAAAACAAATTAGAGCTTTACTAATTGCATGCAAGGTGGAGCTTTACAATATCTCTCAGAGTTGTTGGTTTGCATTGATTATGTTTTCTAATTTATGTAGCTTTGAATTTATCTTAAAAAGTTCCTTGGGCTATTCAATATATTTCAAATTTCTAACATAGTATCAAAGCTTTTCTTTTGAGAATTATAAGTTCATAGATTCCTAATTGAGAGTTTGAGCTTTTTATGTGATATTTTGAATATTTGAGTATGCTATTTTCTTGCATCATATGATGACCTGGAGAATTAAAAAAATGATAGAAATACCAAATTTGGGATTTTCTATTTGGATTTGTATTAAAAGTTCATTTTGGAGCATGGTGGTGTAAATATAATCTCACTATTGAGTTTAGAATGTCTAAGAAAGTAAGATCTAGCTTTTATTTCACTCAATTTGGTCACTATTTGATATAGTTACAAACTAGGGTTTGAAGCTCATATCTGGTGAAAAAAAAATTATTGGAGAATTTCTGTCCCAAATGGACCTTGTTGTTGCACCCAAATGACCCAAAAACCCCCATTCTCATATAAAATTTGTCTATTTTATTTGAATTTTATTTTTGGTAATTTTTTTATTTTGCTAGGGGTCATCACTACAGGCTAAATTCAACCATTTTTAAGAAAATCATAACTTTTCACCAAGGTATCCATTTTTGGAAAATAAAATATCATCAGAAAGTTAGAGACGAGCACTTTCCATCCACAGAGTTATTGAAAAGATTTTTTTCTATTTTCTACCAGATATTGTAGATTTCTTCAAAAATTCATAACTTTCATCCAGGAGCTCCATTTTTTGGAAACAAATAGGCATTGGAAAGGTGGTGAAGAGCACTACACAACTATAAGGTTATTTTTTCCATATTTTATCTCAAGTTCACTTTGCATCAGAATTTGTAATTTTGGCTATTTTGAGCCTATTGAGCATTGTTTCTTGGAAAAGGCTTTGTAAATGCACTAAACTATAAAGTGCCAACCTTATAATATTTGGGGGTGATTTTTGATACTATTAAAAAGGGTGGAAGTTTATTGGTATTATTATTTTGTGTATTTTGAACTCATTCTTGGGGATTATACATGCACTTTGTAATCATGAAATGAGATAAAGTTCCATTTATGAGGGGTTTAATCATGTCTCTTAAACATTATTTTCATCCTTTTATTGTCAAGCTAACTTCATAAAATTATTATTCTTGGAAATAAGGGATAAAGAATCACTACCTTGAGCGAGATCTACTACTCTATCTCCTTCGACTCGTTCCTAAGATGGAATTGACTTGATCAAAAGAAGGCATGGTTTAACAATAATAATATGGTTTATGGACTAATATGTCTTACTATTTCTAGGATACTCTACATCACATAGAGCACACTGAGTGACCTTTCACTACTAGGACCATCATCCAATAGTTGTATGGAGACATTAAATCTTCATCTAAAAGTGATGTTTCCTTGGATAACCAAGCTCTTATGGATGATACTAAGACTTATGTTTCCCCATATTATGAGGACACGTATTGTATGGATAATCAATTCATTGACACCCCATCAAACATACATGTTTCTACTTTAGACTCTAGAGATTATTCTTCAAGAGTCTCTAGTGATTCATCAAAATAGGGCCATTTATGTCTTCTAGATTTAGTCCATTGGGACCAATTTCTACCAAACATCTCTTATTTGTTTGTAGAGCCTCATTTTGGATCTAGATGACACTATTAAGGACATACGTATTCTCTTTGAGGACAACCCTTTGGTCCTTGCATTTTTTGCTACTACAAAGTTCAGTGTTACTTCTTTGAAAGCTTCTAATGAATTCCTGCATCAGGGCACCCATATTATTTCTAATTCAGTTTTATGGGATGATCTCTTGACAAGGATTTCAAACTTGTTTATGGATACACATATTACAAATTTGGGAGACACTATTGATTGTATTCATCTTCTCTTTGATGATGTTGATTCTTCTTCAGTTCTTGTGAGGGAACACTCTAACCCTCTTGTTCATTCTCTACATGATCATTCATCACATTTTGACGTGAGTGTGGATACTTTGGATCAACATTTGGAGGAGACATCTTTAGAGGAGATACTTGGGTCTTTGGATTGTGTTCTACATCAATATTTAGGAGATTTTAATTTGTCATCTTCAATAGTGTGGCCTAGAATGCCTGATTTGATTGTGATAACCTTCAACATTGACATGGGGAATCTTGAGCTGAGTTCAGAGACTTCATACATTTGCACTTTCTTCCTGCATATTTCTTTTAATAATGGGGAGATAACTTGCATACACCTTTGGTTTTATTTCTTCCTAAGGGGAGGAATGTTGTTTGATAATTGTGGACCATCTTTTGCATCAAATTTCGAGCATCTACCATTGGATCTCTTCGAGGGGGGCTACTTAGTGATGCAAGACAAGGATGGGGGGTTTTTTCAAACAACCCATCCAAGCAACAATAACACCACAAACACCCTCATTTAAAAAATGTAAGAAATTGCAAACAAATTACCAATGGGAAATATTTTCAAATCTTCAATTCTAGCAACACATTGAGAAAATCAAATCCTCCTTGCAACAATCCTACAAGTAAGAATGCCTTCAACTTATTACAAATCTAATTTACAAGACTCAGAAATTAGCTACAGACATTATCAAAATAGTAGGAACATCACCTCTCCAACTTTTGAGTATGGAGAATGGGGTGCCCAGATGCTCTCCTTCACACTTATGCTTTATTTTTCCTCTCTTTTTCATCTCAGAGCTTCAAAAACCCGCCACTTTTTGTCTATCACTACTCCCTCATTTGTATGAATTTTATAAAACTATATCTAGGTTTTATGTGTCTCCTTCCCAAATTTCCATAACATTTTGAATTTTTCCATTTTGTTATGATATGAGAAATTTATGCCCAATTTATTGAGACTGGGTCTCACAGTTATGACCTAGACAATCTTCCTCTCCCCAAAATTCCATTCAAACCTCTGCCTCCTCCATTTTGGCATGGTAATTCATGCAATTGGCCTCTTCAATGTTTTTACAAGGAAAATTCAAGAAATTTACCCAAAATTACCTCCATTATCTTATTCTAGCACCTCCACTCCCAGGCGCCAAGCACTACCTACAATGATTAATTTCTTCACTCTTCTTTATTCCTGGGAGTTACAAATAAATTTAAAAAAATCAACTTACATAGTCCTAGGCATGGGACTTTGGCTCCCAAGCATAATTTTTAATTTTCAACATTTATAACAACATTACAATTTAACTTCAAGGCATGTTATTGATTTATGAAAAGGGTTCCCATATGAAAGAGTTGAAGATGAGAGGGGGCAAAAAGTCACATGCCTACAAAATCAAGAAAATAAAATAAATTTCTTTTTGGGTGTGCAAGATTGCTTGGTACCCCTGGATGCTCTTGCATCAAACACCCAGGGTAAGTGAAATGTTCCATGAGTTGGTACTCATTAACATTTGAAGATCCTATTTTTGTTCTTCATCCATCTTTCCTCTTCGTCCACTTGATTTTTCTTCTTTACCTTACTTTGAAACTTCACATCTCTTCCTTCCTTCATTTTTCCTTTGTTTGTTCCTCTCTTGGAATTGAATCTACTATCATCCAATCTCCACAAAAATGCATCTTACCATTCCATCTCTTCATCCTCAAAATCTAAATACAACTTAACATCATACTCATATTCAAGAAAATTAGAAAATTTAAAATAACCTTTACCTCTATAGAATTCACAACATCTTCTTCACCATCTTTTTCTACATGAGCATAAAAATATACATATACTGTATTCACTTATCCTTCTTCTTCACACTCTTTAATATCATCATCTTCTTCTACTATCACCATTTCATCTATATTTGAATCAACACATACCTCATTATCACAAAATTCAAAAAAACAATTACCTATGTTTTCACCCCTTTCTCTGTTGCAATAATGTCGTCTTCCTCTACTACAATTTCTTTAATTTCTTTATTCTTTGTATCCATATTCATCTCCTCAAGATTTAAATATCCTCTTAACCACCTATCTATTATTTTCATCTCCTTTATCAATAGGAGATTCTGTTCATTTTTGCCAAGTCCTTCATCAAATTTTGGTCCCTTAGCATGCAAATATCCTTCTTCATTATCACTATCTTTTGTAGCCTTCTTGTGCTATTCAACCTCTACCACCATCTCATGCTTGTTATCCTTTGTGTATTCCAAAAGACATGCTTCAGCTACTGCAATCTCATTATATTTTCATCCTTTATAGGGGTTTCTCTCACTTCTTTTTCCTTCTCTATTGGGTTGCAACACTCGTTTTCTCTACTCTTCTTCTTGTTGTCCTCTTTCTTATTCTCGCTTTTATTCACCAATATCCTCTCATATTTTTCAATTTATCTATCCTTGTCATGATCTTTCTCACTTCCTCACGAACCATTTGTCCCATCTTCTCAAACTTCTCATTTTCTACCTTCTCTCAATATTGTTCCTAGAACAATATTCTCGCAAGTCTCCTCATGACCCACCCCATCTTGTCTACTATAATCTCACCTCAACTCACATGCTCTGCATTTCCATGGCTTGTCCCTCTTGGCTCTCAATTTCTCAGGACTCCTCATGCACTTGCAAAAAAAATCTTGAACTTCTTAGATAATTCTGTCGTGCTTCCTCTATCCACCCACCAATCCTAGCATAAGTTGCCTCACGTTCGACGATCTGCTTATACACATAGAACCTCTAACTCTAATACCATTTGATGCAAGAAAAGGATGGGGATTTTTTTTAAACAACCCATCCAAACAACCATAACACCACAAACACCCTCATTTCAAAAATGTAAGCATTTGTAAACAAATTATCAATGGGAAATATTTTCAAATCTTCAATTCCAACAACACAATAAGAAAATCAAATCCTCCTTGCAACAATCCTACAAGAAAGAAATAATTTAACTTATTACAAATCTAATTTACAAGACTTAAAAATCAGCTATAGACATTATCAAAATGTTGGAATTGGAATTACTCTGAGAGGGGGGTGAATGAGAGTAATATATTTTTTAAAACTCTTGTGACATGAAATATAGATTTGAACCTTTTTGATCTTGATCAGAATGAGACTTTAAATATGCAATAGAGAAACTAAACTTTGAAAGATTATACAGATAACTCAATCAATTATAAAACAACTCTTGTTAAATCATGATGTATTTTGTTCATATAAGGCTGAATGAACAACTTTTTAATGCTTTCTTTTGCAAGGAAACTAGACTTTCAGATGACAGTAAATAACATTTAAACTTTGCACATTAACAACTGAACCATGAGCATTTAGATGAAACTGAACAGTGATAAATTATCAAAGCATTGCATGAACTAAATCAACATAAATGATAGAAAGAAATATTGTGCAAGATAGACACAAATCACACAAAAGAGTGACACAAAAATTGCCGAGTGGAAAACCCTCTTGGGGTAGAAAAACCACTCCAAAATGCCTTGCAGGCTTGATTCCAAATTTTGATTACAATATTTTCAAGAGCACCAACTCAATCATAATGTGGAGCATCAACTCCTACAATAAACTGAAGCACCCACTTCAAATTAGAAGCACCAACTTCTTTTGAAACAATACCCTAATGATATTGCAACCTATTAGGACCTTATAATTGCAATAAGTATCTGCAGTCACAAAATCATAACAGGATACAAAACTATTTTTCAATAATTCCCAACACAAAGTAAGCTCTGTAATACAATCAGAGACATATACAATATGAACCCTCTTTTCTCTTTTTTAATTACAAAAATGATATCATAGTAATAAACCCTCAACAATACTTTGTTCAAACTTAAGACTTTTTTCTTTTTCAACAAATATCCTCACTGTAATCTTCTCAAAATCTCTTAACAACATAATGGCTTACTGCCATTTATTTTATACAAGAGAAACCAAAACCCATAAACCATGAATGTGAAAAACTTGAGTTAAGAACCAAACCCTCAAGTTAGGGTTTCTAAAGTAACTGAAACAAAAGATTATTTTCTTTCCTGAATAAAAGACAACTGAAATAATCTATTTTCTATTCGAGGAAAAACAGAGATCATGAAAGTAAAACTTCTTTCACTTTTAAAGATATTGCAAGACTGAAAGTAAAAAAGATCTGCATTAACCTTATCCACATTCAAAGAAGAAACTTGCAGAAGTTACCTCATGGCAGTTTGAAACAAAATCCCATGAAATCCTCTATTACCTTTGCTTCCAACTCGTGGAGAGTCCACCATAGAAACCGCCACCCTCCATACTCTAACATACCAGAAAACCAGCTTGAAATGCCACCATTATCAAGCTTGGACTGTAACTGAAAGTGCATCATGGTGGCTAGGGTTCTACCAAAGCTTGTGAAGAATGAAAAAATAATTTTTTTTCCCTATTTTCACTTTACATCGAACCCCAAAACAAAATTCATAACTTTTGAAATCTGTGAAGCATAAAGTAATCAACTTGAGATCCAAAGAACTGACAAAATGATGAACAAATCAAGTACCAAAACATGCCAACATGTATTGCCGAAGCAATCAACATTTTGTCATACGAATGTCCAAGTCACACTTTTTGCCAAATCATCATGTCGCTGCCAAAGACTTCAAAAAACCGACAACAAATGATTATAACGACTGTCAAATGTATGTGTGTCGACAGTCACATGCAAAGGTGGACTTTGAAGTTCCCAACAAATAATATTATAATCGGCTTAAGTGCTAAGAGAATGCACTTAAAAATGTGCCATGTAAACAAATGAACCCGATAACATTATAAATGATGCCAACTAAATGAAGTCAAAAAAATGGCTGATCAAAACCAATGTTATCATGTAAAGTCCTGCCTTGTAGCTTCCTTAAAGATAATCACTGTCAGTGCCAACATGCACATATTAAGAGTATCCAAAACCCACCGTTAGGTAAATCATGATATAAACTGATCATAAGCCACTGTGTAACCAAAATGAAAAAGACATAGCACATGTCAAAGACACCTATTCAAAGATTAAAAGGTAAATTGTGCTAACCAAGATAATTACCCAAACTGATGATGCTAAACAAGTAAGTTGGAGTCATCATATATATACCAAGTATGTTGATGACAATGATGACCATGTATGTTGATGACAATGATGCAACCAACTAAAAACAACTAAACAAGAACTCAGTTATGAACATCACAACATTCATCAAGAACCATTCACCAACCAGCATCATACCATTGATATACATAACATGTAGCATCAATAACTCAACAAGGAACCAACCATATAACTAGTGTTGTTATCAAACCAGTTTTTTCATCAAGGACAAATCAAGAACCAACTGACAAAATTGAGAGCCAACACAAAATAGCAGCAACATCACCTCTCCAACTTCTAAGCATGGAGAATGGGGTGCCCAGATTCTCTCCTTCACACTTTTGCTTTCTTTATCCCCTCTTTTTTCATCCGAGAGCTTCAAAAACCCATCACTTTTTTCTATCACTACTTCATTTGTATGAATTTTATGAAATGGTTTCTAATTTTTATGTGTCTCCTTCCTATCTTTCCAGAATATTTTGAATTTTTCCATTTTGTTATGATATGAGAAAGTTATGCCCAATTTACTGAGATTGGGTCTCATAGTTACGACCTAGACAATCTTCCTCTCCCCAAAATGCCATTCAAACCTTTGCCTCCTCCATTCTGGCATGGTAATTCATGCAATTGGCCTCTTCAATGTTTTTGTCCAGAAAAATCTAGAAATTTACCCAAAATGACCTCCATCATCTTATTCCAGCACCTCCACTTCTAGGCGCCAAGCACTACCTGCAATGATTAATTTCTCCACTCTTCTTTACTCCCGGGAGTTACAAATAATTTTTTTAAAAATCAATTTACATAGTCCTGGGCATGGGACTTTGGCTCCAAGAATAATTTTTAATTTTCCATTTGCAACATCATTACAATTTAACTGTTACCTAATTCTTGCTTGAAACTCAATCATGTAGAGATAGAGTAATTACTTGCAATTAAGGAAGAATGTACGTACAAATTTCTGCTAAATTTTTTTCATTGCACAGAGGATGTTTTCAAATGAAGTTCAGTTTTATTATGCAAATGTTCTTTACAATGGAAAATTACACAAATTTGCATAGTATTATTGTCTTTATTCATTTTACAACGAAACATGATGTCCCACACAAGCCGTGGGAGTAACTGATCATAAATGATGAAATGAAACATAAAGAGTAAAATATACAACTGAAGAAGTAGGAACATGAAAGGAAGTTTGGTTTGTCATTACCTGAATGAATAATCACAAAGTTGACAGTTGTATCTTCAGTTTTAGCTCCAGCTCCTTTGTCGGTTAATCCAAAGGTACTTGCAGAAAAATATTGTGTTAGAGCTCATAATCAAATTTCTCCTCATATGCATACATCAACAGATATATAATTGACTCCTATGAATCATTTGACCAGATATGCAGTTTTCACAAACATTCAGGAGCAGAAGAATTAATGCATCATTGGAAGCTTTCAACTTCATTGTTTTGCAAACTTGTTTGTTCACTGTGCAGGTATAGGTTCATTTATCATTACATGATTCATCTTGTTTGACATCACAACATGTGGAGTAAACAATGAAGTTGAAAGCTCCCATAAGGGTTGAGCCCAGCATGTTGCCCTCTCAATGTTTGACAGGGATAAGAGGTAACAAGTGATGTTCATTCTTTGTAATCAAATGGCAAGGGTTAAAATATTGTGTTGTTGTTTATCATATTGTGAAAAAATATGAACAAATGTTTGAATTTATAATAATGAACTATTCACTGTCATAAAGAGCATTACGGAGGCCTTAAAATGTCATGGAGCAGTAGCAAGCTCAAAGGAGATCATAAGACAGTCCAAATCTTGCAACATGGACAGTGTAACACATTGGTTTTTGACAGTCATTAATGAGTATACCATTTCGTCAAATGTCCTTGTGACCATGTGTTAAGGACCTTTTTGACAGTATGTTAAAAGATTTAACTCTAAAAGACAGATGTGAAGAGGACAGTCATTAATATGGACCAGGGTGTAGGGATAGTCTCCTTGTGAAGAAATTGGGTAATCAAAAAAGGTAGACCTACTTTATCATTGTGCAAGTCAAGTGTGGGATGGTGGACAATGCTTGGTGATAGTGCTCATTAAGGAGCAATCCAATATTATTGAGGGGTAGGTTTCTAATGAAATACACAGTTTTGAAGAGCCCTTGACAAGGCTAAGATGGAGGAAAGATTCACAATCAATGACAGAGTAATATCACAATGTGGAGTGCAGCCATAGATAGTAAAGTGCTTTGAAACCAGGATAGAAGAAAAATATCACACAGTAAAGTCACCTTGAACAACCATTATGATAGTAACCTCTACGGGATGCAAGTCAAAATGTCAGGACTTGTCTAAAATTAGAAGTGGTGTGTTGTCAAAATCAAACAAAATACATTTTGGGTCTAATTTCCATGATGTTTAAAAGGATAGCATATACCATGCTAATGAAATTGACAGTTATAGGATTCCAACAATTGGTTTAAATTATCTTCCTATTGAGCCATCAATAAAAAAGAGAAACGAAAGAAAAATGTATAGTGAAGGATTTTTGGAAGTGCATAATAACAAGCATGGCTCTGATGGCAATGATGAATATTATAATGAATTAGATTCAATTCCTCCTCGGGAATTTGATAAGCATCATTCTCATAGAACATATGGGGCAGGATTGAGTTTGTCTTAGGCATAACCATTACAAGGAAAGTGTGAAAATCATTTTGCAATAACATGACAGTTACCATGAAAGACAAAGAGCCATGAATACTAAGAAACGTATGTTGAAAATATGACTTTTCAGAGAAATACTACATAAAAGAAAATAATACTCATATTTCATTGTTTCTAGCCACGACCAGTGTTGCCAAGTTTTTAAACATTGCAGGAAAGTGGGAAAATGTAGAGACAAAGCCACAACTTGCATTAAATTTTTTTGTTTCAACAAAATATTGAAGGAAAATTTTCTCTTCATTTCTTTCAAAAAACAAAATAAAGGAACCACGGCTTGCAAATAAGGGTAAATACAATCGACATTTCCATAAATTTCAAGGGAATACAAAGTTTTTATCTTTTCTTACAGAAAATTTCAAAGTGCGGAATGGGAAAATATGCACAGGAGAATCAAAGATTTTCTATCATTTCTACTTAAATGGAGGCTCAAGGCCGAGCATGAGAAATATATAGCAAATAAAAGAACATTTTCATCATTTCTCCTCAAAATGGCAATAAAAAATGATAAGTGAAGTCGTGGCCAAAAATCTAGAATACTCAGAACAGAGGCCGAGTGAATGAAAATAATAAGAAAAATAGTAAGCTTCTTTCAACATCTTCTGTGTAAAAAAAAAACAGAAATTATTTCTCTTTCACAAAGAAAACACAGAAAGAAGCATACCAACCATAGCCTTAACATGAGTTTGCATGAGTTTCTCCATAGAATCTCAAGTTTGGGTCGAGTTAGCTCCAGAATCTCAGAAAAATGCTCGATAAAACCCTAGCATGGCGGTGGCAGAAGCAATTTTGAAACAAAGTGAAAGTTGCAAATTGATGCAAAGTGAAGAAGGCCACGGGTTTTGTCACTTAGGGTTTTCTTTACCCTATTTTAGTCGACCTCAACATAAGGCATTTTTTGCCTTTGTTTTTTTTTTAACTTTTGCATAAATTAATTGCTATGTATTAGGTATTTTTGTATACCTTTGCATATATTTGTAAACCTTTGCAAAATTATAATGCAAACTCAAGATCAACCTCCTCAATTCTTGCATGAGTCAAAATAAAAATGAAATGTAAACATTATTAGAGCAATAAATTATAAATTTCTTTAATTAATGCCATGCAAATGCAGAGATAGGCAAGTCCATAACAAAAGTTAAAGTAATCCTTAATCGATTGCTTTAATATTTATTTAGATTAATTACCTTCATCTCAAAGTTATGCAAAAATTAGAAGGTGGAGATAATTGGAGTGCCTTTGAAGTTCTCAGTTTCATGCAAAAATATGAAGGGGAGTTAAATTGGAGAGTTTGGTCTTGATTTTCAGTTATCTCATGTGGTTTCAAGGTCAACTTTGGTCAAACTGATTGTAAGGGGAGTTTCAAGCTATTTTTGCTCAATTTACATCAATTTTGACTTCTCTTTTGCTCATGGGAGAGTTTCTTGGAGATATTTTTAGATGCAGTTAACTGCAAGTGCCACCTCTTGGCACTTAGAGATTCTTTATTATATATAGGAGAAAAGACTTAGGTTTTTTCTTAGTTCTTGCTTCCTACTCTCTTGTGTATTGTAGAGAGTTAGAATTTTTTGTAGCTCAGCTTTAGAATTTATATACAGTAGTTTATTTTTGGCATTTAGATCATATTGCAAAGATTCCTTTCATTTTTCAGTAAAAAAACAAGTGTTTGCCTTCTCAAATTTTTGGTGTTGTGTCTTTACGTTTGATTTTGATCAAATTTAATGTGTTTGAATATGAAAACCTTTAAATTTTTGTCTCATCCATATTTGCATGTACACAAAATCAGTTTAATATCACAGGTCATAAGTTGTGCAGTTGTTTAATCCTTTCTTTCAAGTTGTGAAAACCTAATTTTCCTTCACAAAAAGATAGATTTCTCAAAGCCTATTTGTGAATCATTTGTGTGATTTAAACTACCCAAATTAAATTGTGTAAATAGATCTCTTGAAAAGTGCTTGTGAATCGGGTTGCATGTTATTACTAGTTTGGTGTATCACCTCTTAGGATTAGATTTTCATTTCAGAGTATCTTTTCATCCCTTTTTCAACCAAATACATTAATTTATAGGAGAATCAAAAGGGGAACTAGCCCATAATCTGGAGATTCACTTTCATTATGAGCAACCCACAAGCTCGAAAGTGTTTCAATGTTTACACAGGATTGTTAAACTTGTCAGATTTGCATTCAAGTGCAATCCTACGTGTTAATAGTTTTTGGCACACCAAGTGGGACTTTGAATTGTTCCATCTCACAAGTAACTTCATTCTTATTGTTGTCTTGGTATGAACAATAATATTTCCAGCCTTTTGAGGTAGAAAATTCATACTTGGCGACTTTATTCTCTAATTTTTATGCAGATCTAGTACTAGACATCTCATGAGCAGGATACAAACAAGGACAAGTGAAGATCCCTTTGATTATTTGTAGATGTCACCACCAAGAAGAAGAGCTAGTACAAGAAGGAGACCCACCACACCAAGATCACACTCTACTCCTCCCAATTACATTTATGCAAGTCTGGTTCCAGTAATTCTAGTTTGTCTTATTCCAGTGCTCTAAATTCCAAATCTATGAGTACCAATAGCTCCAATGGTGAGATATTTTGTGTTTGTGCCATTTAATGGGTGCAGCCCATTGAATTTGGCTCAGCACAATGACATTCTAGTCTCTGCACTTAAAATTTTACCAATTTTCACAAGTGAGGATCAGACCACACCCATAGAGCACATAAGAGACATGGATTCACTCTGTGGGGTTCATCATATTACTGAAGAGAACGTTGCAATCAAACTTCTAATGGAATAATTCAAAGGAAAATCACTCCAATGGTTCATAGTTTTACCTGTCAACTCTATTGCAACATGGGATGACTTAGGAGACAAATTGAGTAAGCAGTTTCAAGATAAATTTGATCATTTATCTCTGGTTGAACAAATGACAACTATTAAGAGAGCTCCATAAGAACAGATGACAGATTTCAATTTCCGATTCCAAAAAACTTATAATAGAATTCCTACTACGGTAAGACCTACTGCTGGTCATGCATTTTTATATTATCTTAAGGCTCTCAATAGTGATGTTGCAGTAATGATTCAATCAATGGGTGGTGTGACATTATCGGGAGCATTTGAAATTGCCATTAGAGCTGAAAATAACCTTATTCAAGCTAGTAAAAATGCACCTAGGCCTCCAATTCCTATATTTCTTGATATTCAACCTCTAATGCCTATCCAAATACCTCCCATTTCTCCATTACCTATTATTCCAGCCTTAGGCTATCAAGCATCTAATCAAAATAGTGTTGTTCCAGCCCGGTCTCAAGAGTTGTAAGAGATTAAAAATATATTGAAGACCTTTGGTAATGATTTAGTGAATATCAAGAAGTGGGTTGGTCAAGAGTCCAGACCTTACCAAGCCCCATACCAAGCAAATAGGCCACCTTATCAAGCTGATTTCCAAGGACAAAGAAGAAATTGCAATCCTAGGCCTTTTCAGCCATGTAATCTCAATGTTACTAGCTCTTCAAAAGAGCTTGTACCTATGCAAAACAATATGGAACATGACTATGTATGGTGCTATCCATGTAATCAGCCTCATAACCAAGCTACATGAATGAATGGAGTGGTCAATCAGGCTCTTATGATACAGAACTATTATGCTTTTGAAAATGTGACAAAGGAAAATAGTGATCAACAAGGTGCACAAACTCGGCAAGGTAATCCTGATGGTGCCTTAATGAATTGCCAAGGCACTGAGTTTTGTGGAGTAAATCATCCCCAAGGACAAAATCAGTTAGATACATCTATTGCAGCCAACACTAGATCAAAGAAAAGGGTTGTTGATCTAGGACAACAAGTTGTTTCTGAAGGGCAGCAAGTAGAAAAGGACCAACAACAGGGTGGTAAAGACAAGATTCATACTTCTATAGCTCAACAAGGTCAAGTTGGGCCTTCAACTTCTCAAAATGTCCATATTTTTCCAAGGGGTCAAGCTATGACTGGTAAAGAACAACCTAATGTTCAATCACAGCCTTTACCAGCACAAAATGATGTTGTCGTTTCTAAGGGACAACAAAAGGTTAGTACTCCTATATTTAATATTGTTGATCATATGAAAAAATCCATTGTTAGCTTGTCTATGTTAGATGCATTGCATATTCCAAGTCAAAAAGATTTATTACAAGAATTTTTGGCTAAGATTTCAATTTCAGATGAGTCTAGTAGAGAGCAGCCTAAAGTTGTGCTTGAAAACAGCTCTGAAACTAAGAGTGAGCAGTCAGCTCAAGAGGTTAAACCACCTCCATTTTATGTCAGTTTGATCATTGGTGAATATTTAGTGCACAACTACATGATTGATTCAGGAGCAAGGAGCTCTGTTATTCCTAAACAACTAGTGGATAAGCTAGGATTGACTTATGAGCCATTGTCAAAGGGAGTAGTTTTGTTAGATGGTACAACCATTAAATCTATTGGAATTATCAAAAATCTGCCCCTTACTTTACATGCTTGTCCAAAATTTTCAATCTCACTGGATATTTATGTCATTGATCTGCCACCTTTCTTTACCATTTGCCTTTCTAAGGACTTTACTGCAAAGTTGGGTGGGTATTTGTCATCAGATTGGTCTCATATGTTGTTCAGGACTAGATATGGCACTAGAGTGACTATAAAATTAGAACCAAAATCCAAAGATCATATTGTGCCTTATGTTCCTAATCCTGTAAATGCTAACCTCTACATCACTCATGAGTAGGAGGATCAACCCATGACCCTAGACCCCACCATACCTATTGAGGGCATACCTAATATAAATTTAGATGAGTGGGAAGCTGAGAATCATAAAGTTGACCCTTTCAGTCACATGGATGAGGTAGGATTAGGCATTTACATGATTCAGGAGCATGATGCAGTTGTTCCAAATATGGTTAAGGATGGAAAACAACCAGAACAGCAAGGTAATCAGCTTTGGAAGCTATATTTTGATGGCTCGAGAAGCAAAGTGGGTGTTGGTGGAGGAGCCATGTTGATTTCTCCTAATGGAGAAAGGTATTATTCAGCCTTAAGATTTGCTTTCAGTTTTTCAAATAACGTAGCAAAATATGAGGCACTTATTCATGGACTAGAATGGGTCAAAAAGAGAGGTATAAATTTTTTGCAAGTTTTCGGTGATTCTGAATTGATAGCAAATCAAGTAAGAAATTTGAATGTTACAAAAAATTATTTTCTCAAGTTGTATAAGCATAGGATTTGGGATTTAATTGAATATTTTGATGCTTTCAACTTGCTTTCAATTCCTAGAAACTAGAATAAAGAAGTTGATAAGCTAGCTGTCATCGGCTCACAATTTGATATTTCAACTGATGTTCATAATGTTGAGGTACAACAGTATGTAAAAGTGGTAGTTAGACCATCTATACCAGATAACAATGTTAATTGGCAGGTTTTTGAAAGTGATGAGTAGATTATTAATTTTTTGATTGAAGAAGTTGAGTTTGTAGCTAGAAACCAACAAAAATGGCAGAAACAGGATGATAATCAGATCTTGCAATTGAAATCCATAAAGCTACCCAAAGGTTTGGTAACCTTAGAATCAATTTTTAATTTTGATGATCAAGTTAGAAGAGATAAAAATAGCATGATAGTGAAGTAGGAGTATTATGATCCCATTGAGATATTCAGAGATAAGCTCCTCAAACTTGGTAAAGTATGTACCAAAGATGAACAACAAGCTTTTATCTTGCTTTGAGAAGAGTTTAGTGAAATTTTTGCTTGGTAGTATGGAGATTTGAAGGGTTTTAACCATGAGTTAGCTCAACACACCATTGAGTTGGAGACCAAAGCAAAACCAGTAAGGCAGAAGCAAAGGCCTCTAAACCCCAAGCTGGAGCATCTCATGAAAACAGAGTTAAGTAAGCTAATTGAAGGTAACATCATATTTCCAATTAAGCATACATCCTAGGTTTCTAACTTGGTACCTGTTAGGGAAAAGAATGGTGAGATTAGGATGTGTGTTGATTTTTGTGATTTAAATAGAGCCTCTCTTAAAGACCATTATCCACTGCCTTCAATGGAGCATATTTTACAAGTAGTTTAAGGTTCTAACAGGTTTTCCTTGTTAGACGGATATTCGGGATATAATCAAATTTTAGTAAAGGAGGAAGATCAGTTCAAAACTGCCTTTACTACCAAATGGGGTACCATGGCTTACCGAAAGATGCCCTTTGGTTTGTTTAATGCATGGGCAACCTTTCAGAGAGCAATGGATATGGCTTTCCAAGGCCTCATTAACAAGTTTGTACTTGTTTATTTAGATGACGTTACTATTTTTTCAAAGAATGCTAATGAACATTTTGATCATCTAAGGAAAATCTTTGAGAGATGCAGGGGATATGGGGTTTCACGTAACCCAAAGAAGAGATTTTTTTAGTCCATGAGGGGAAGCTTCTTGTACATATTGTTTCCAAGCACGGTATTACAATTGATCCAGAAAGGATCACTGCTATTTTAGCTTTACCCCTACCTGCACATAAGAAAGGCTTACAAAGATTTCTGGGTAGGATCAATTTTGTTAGGAGGTTCATACCTAACATTGCAGCATTGTTTCAGACTGTTACAGCTATGCTTAAAAGAAATATTCCTTTTAGTTGGACTAAAGAGGGTAAGAGAAGTTTTGAAGAGATAAAGGAGGCCCTTGCAGCAACCCCAACACTCATTAATCCAAATTTTGATAAAGATTTCATTTTATATACATTTGGGAGTGTTGATACTATTTCAGCCATGCTTTGTCAGTAGAATGAAGGAGGACTTGAGCAACCTGTTGCATTTTTCAGTCAATTTTTGCATGATTATGAGGTGAGATACTCCTTCATTGAAAATAATGTGTTAGTTGTAGTAAGAAGTCTTAAGAAATTTAAGCATATATGCTCTCTAACAATAAAATCCAGTTGTTGGTTGCCCATCCAACAATTAAGGATTTCTTGCTCAGCAAGGATATTAATGATAAAAGAGTAGGTTGGATAACAAAAGTAATGGAGTACGATGTCAATATTAAGGTTAATAAGTTGGTTAGAGGCAAAGGTCTATGTGAATAGCTTGTTGGAAATGAAGAAAACAACAATGAATTTGATGAGAAGGTTGCAACAGTGCTCAATAATGAGGAACACGATGTTGTTCCAGCTCCTACAAACTGGATTCAGCAAATGATCCATTATTTACATATTGGTGACTGTCCTGAAGATTTGGACAAGTCAAAGAGAAGGTATTATAGGCTTCAAGCCATCCCGTATGCTGTAATTGATGGAATTTTATATAAAAGGGATTTCATGGAGTTTTGCTTAGATGTATTGAACCAGAACAGATTGACAAACTTTTGAAAGAATTTCATGATGGGCCTTTTGGAGGCCATTTTGCACCAAGAACCACAGCTCTTAAGATTATGAAAGTTGGGTATTATTGGCCTGATTTATTTAAAGATGCCCATGCTTGGGTCAAAAAATGCAGTAAGTGTTCATTATTTGCAAGAAAGTAGAGGCTTACAGCCTTGCCATTACACCCAATTTAGGTAGAACAACCTTTTGCAAAATGGGGTCTTAACTTTATTGGTCCCATTAACCCTCCTTCAAGTGCAGGTCATAAATGGATATTAACAACAACAGATTATTTTACAAAGTGGGCATAAGCTATTGCATTGAAGGAGGCAAATGAGACTTTTGTTCTAAATTTCTACCAAGATTTGGTATCAAGGTTTGGTACTCCTAATTCTATCATTTATGATAATGCATTAGCCTTTTTTGGCTTGATAATTTTTAATTGGTCTGTTAAGAACAACATATTTTTGAATACCTCATCAAATTATTACACTCAGGGTAATGGATAGGTTGAATCCACCAATAAGAATTTGATCAAGATTATCAAAAAGACCATTAAGGATAACCAAAGGACCTGGCAGGATTTTCATGGAGTTTTGCTTAGATGTATTGAACCATAACAGATTGACAAACTTTCAAAAGGATTTCATGATGGGCCTTCTAGAGGCCATTTTGTACCAAGAACCACAACTCTTAAGATTATGAGAGTTGGGTATTATTGGCCTGATTAATTTAAAGATGCCCATGCTTGGGTCAGAAAATGCAATAAGTATTCATTATTTGTAGGAAAGCAGAGGCTTGCAGCCTTGCCATTACACCCAATTCAGGTAGAACAACCTTTTAAAAAATGGGGTCTTGAATTTATTGGTCCCATTAAGCCTCCTTCAAGTGCAGGTCATAAATGGATATTAACAACAACATAATATTTTACAATGTAAACAGAAGTTGTTGCATTGAAGGAGGCAAATGAGACTTTCGTTCTAAATTTCTACCAAGATTTGGTATCAAGGTTTGGTACTCCTGATTCTATCATCTTTTATAATGCGTTAGCCTTTGTCAGCTTGATAATTTCTAATTGGCATGTTAAGAAAAAAATAATTTTGAATACCTCGTCAAATTATTACCCTCAAGGTAATGGACAGGTTGAATCCACCAATAAGAATTTGATCAAGATTATCAAAAAGACCATTGAGGATAACCAAAGGACCTGGCACGATAAAATGAATTTAGCCCTTTGGGCTGACAGAATAACTCCTAAAAGAGCTACAAGTAATTCACCTTATGTTCTTACTTATGGTAAAGAGGCTAAATTCCCAATTTCAGTTGAACTGACTACTTTGAATTTCATTAAGGAGCTTCAATTGCTAGAGGATCAGCCTATGGAAATCAGGCTTGCACAGCTGATGAAACTGGAGGAAACAAGAAAAGAAGCATTAAGAAATCTTGAGATTCACCAAGCTCAGATGAGAAAGACCTTTGACAGAAGATAAGTGCCAAGAATGTTCAATGAAGGTGATCTGGTGTTTAAATGGGATGAACTTAAAAGCAAACCTGGTAAGCATACCAAGTTTGATGCCATGTGGGATGGCCCATATGTGATCACCGAATGCAAACAACATAATGCTTTTTAGCTTTCAAAGCTGGATGAAGAGGTGTTTCCTATCCTAGTGAACGGAATTCACCTCAAATAGTGTTATTGAAGATCAAAGGTTCATGTTGTACATAGTTAAATAGTGGCTTTCAGTTAATAAGTGCTTTAGGCACATTTCTTTTTAGTTCAGTTTTGTTTTCCAATAAGTGCAAATGCATTGTTTGTTGGCCCTATCTTAAATAGAGCCATTGTAGTTGTTTTATGTGTTGTCATGTTGTTCTTGTTTCAAATAGTTGAGTTACTGAGGTTTTTTGAGTCAAGAGGATAAGGAATGACTCCTGTGCCCAATGGATATGCAAGGCTACTAATCCTATTTGTTTAACAAGCAAACACCCCAAGATGTCGCCAAAATGTTGCCTATTTTTTTCTTGCAGCTCAATCAGGTAGAGTTGGAGTAAGTATTTGCAGCTAAGGAAGAACGTACATACAAATTTCTGCTAAAGTTTTGTCATTGCACAAAGGATTTTTTCAAATGAAGCTCAATTTTATTATGCAAATGTTTTTTACAACAGAAAATTACACAAATTTGCATAGTATTGTTGTCTTTATTTATTTTACAATGAAACATGATGTCCCACAGAAGTTGTGGGAGTAACTCATCATGTAAATGATGAAATGAAACATAAAGAGTAAACTATACAACTGAAAAAATAGGAACATGAAAGGAAGTTTCATTTGTCATTGCCTGAACGACGAATCACAAAGTTGACAATTGTGTCTTCAGTTTCAGCTCCAACTCCTTCGTCGGTTGCTCCAAAGGTACCTGTAAAAATAGATTTTGTTAGAGATCAAAATAAAATTTCTCCTCATAAGCATACATCAACAGATATATAATCAACTCCTATGAATCATTTGATTAGATATGCAGCTTTCACAAACACTCAGGAGCAAAAGAATTAATGCATCATTGGAAGCTTTCAACTTCATTGTTTTGCAAACTTGTTTGTTCACTGTGCAAGTATAGGTTCATTTATCATTACATGATTCATCTTGTTTGACATCATAGCATGTGGAGTAAAATGGGCTCCCATAAGGGTTGAGCCCAACATGTTTCCCTCTCAATGTTTGACAGGGATAAGAGGTAACAAGTGATGTTCATTCTTTGTAATCAAATGGCAAGGGTTAAAATGTTGTGTTGTTGTTTATCATATTGTGAACAAATATGAATAAATGTTTGAACTTATAATAATAAATTATTCACTATTATAAAGAGCATTATAGAGGCCTTAAAATTTCATGGAGTGGCAGCAAGCTCAAAGGAGATCATAAGATAGTCCAAATCTTGCACCATGGACAGTGTAACACATTGGTTTTTGACAATCATTGATGAGTATACCATTTTGTCAAATATCCTTGTGACCATGTGTTAAGGACCTTTTTGACAGTATGTTAAAATCTTTAACTATGAAAGACAAATGTGAAGAGGACAGCCATTAACATGGACCAAGATGCAGGGATAGTCTCCTTGTGAAGAATTTGGGTAATCAATAAAGGTAGACCTACTTTATCACTGTACAAGTCAAGTGTGGGATGGTGGACAATGCTTGGTGATAGTGCTCATTAAGGAGTGGGCCAATATTATTGAGGGGTAGGTTTCTAATGAAATACATAGTTTTGAAGAGCCCTTGACAAGGCTAAGATGGAGGAAAGATTCATAATCAATGACAGAGTAATATCACAATGTGGAGTGCAGCCATAGATAGTAAAGTGCTTTGAAACCAGGATAGAAGAAAATATCACACAGTCAAGTCACCTTGAACAACCATTATGATAGTAACCTCTACGGGATGCAAGTCAAAATGTCGAGACTTGTCTAAAATTAGAAGTAGTGTGTTGTCAAAATCAAACAAAATGCATTTTGGGTCTAATTTCCATGATGTTTAAAAGGATAGCATATACCATGCTAATGAAATTGACAGTTATAGGATTCCAACAAATGGTTTGAATTATCTTCCTATTGAGCCATCAATAAAGAAGAGCAACGGAAGAAAAATGTACAGTGAAGATTTTTGGAAGTGCATAATAACATGCATGGCTCTGATGGCAATGATGAATATTATTATGTATTAGATTCAAGTCCTCATTGGGCATTTGATAAGCATCATTCCCATAGAACATATGGGGCTGGATTGAGTCTGTCTGAGGGACAACCATTACAAGGAAAGCATGAAAATCATTTTACAATAACATGACAGTTACAATGAAAGACAAAGAGCCATGAATACGAAGAAACGTATGTTGAGAATATGATTTTTCAGAGAAATACTACAGAAAAGAAAATAATACTCAGATTTCATTGTTTCTAGCCACGGTTAGTGTTTCCAAGTTTTTTAAAACTATAGGAAAGTGGGAAAATGTAGAGACAAAGCCACGACTTGCATTAATATTTTTTTTCAATAGAATATTGAAGGAAATTTTTCTCTTCATTTCTTTCAAAAAACGCAATAAAGGAACCACAACCTGCAAATAAGGGTAAATACAATCAACATTTCCAAAAATTTCAAGGGAATATAGAGTTTTTATCTTTTCTTACAGAAAATTTCAAAGTGCAGAATGGGAAAATATACACAGGAGAATCAAATCTTTTCTATTGTTTCTGCTTAAATGGAGGCTCAAGGTCGAGCATGAGAAATATATAGCAAATAAAAGAACGTTTTCATCATTTGTTCTCAAAATGGCAGTAAAAAATGATAAGTGAATTTGCAGCCATAAAAATAGAATACTCAGAACAAAGGCCGAGTGAATGAAAATAATCAAAAAAATAGTAAGCTTCTTTCAACATCTTTTGTGTAAAAAACAAACATGAATTATTTCTCTTTCACAAAGAAAACATAGAAAGAAGCATACGAACCATAGCCTTAACATGATTTTGCATGAGTTTCTCCATAGAATCTCCAGTTTGGATTGAGTTAGCTCTAGAATCTCAGAAAAATGCTTGAGAAAACAATAGCATGGTGATGGCAAAAGCAGTTTTGAAACAAAGTGAAAGTTACAAAATGATGCAAAGTGAAGAAGGCCACGGGTTTTGTCACTTAGGGTTTTCTTTACCCTATTTTAGTCGACCTCAACATAAGGCATTTTTTGCCTTTGTTTTCTTTTAACTTTTGCATAAATTAATTGCTATGTATTAGGTATTTTTGTATACCTTTGCATATATTTGTAAACCTTTGCGAAATTATAATGCAAACTCAAGATCGACCTCCTCAATTCTTGCATGAGTCGAAATAAAAATGAAATGTAAACATTATTAGAGCAATAAATTATAAATTTCTTTAATTAATTCCATGTAAATGCAGAGATAGGCAAGTCCATAACAAAAGTTAAAGTAGTCCTTAATCGATTGCTTTAATATTTATTTAGATTAATTACCTTCATCTCAAAGTTATGCAAAAATTAGAAGGTGGAGATAACTGGAGTGCCTTTGAAGTTCTCAGTTTCATGCAAAAATCAGAAGGGGAGTTAAACTGGAGAGTTTGGTCTTGATTTTCAGTTATCTCATGTGGTTTTGAGGTCAACTTTGGTCAAACTAATTGTAAGGGGGAGTTTCAAGCTACTTTTGCTCAATTTACATCAGTTTTGACTTCTCTTTTTGGGGATTTTTCTCTTTTGCTCGTGGGAGAGTTTCTTGGAGATATTTTTAGATGCAGTTAACTACAAGTGCCACCTCTTGGCACTTAGAGACTCTTTATTGTATATAGGAGAAAATACTTAGGTTTTTTCTCAGTTCTTGCTTCCTACTCTCTTGTGCATTACAAAGAGTTAGAAAGTTTTGTAGTTCAGCTTTAGAATTTATATACAATAGTTTATTTTTGGAATTTAGATCATATTGCAAAGATTCCTTTCATTTTCCAGTAAAAAATCAAGTGTTTGCCTTCTCAAATTTCTGGTGTTGTGTCTTTATGTTTGATTTTGATCGAATTTAATGTGTTCGAATCTGAAAACCTTTAAATTTATGTCTCATCCATATTTGCATGTACACAAAATCAGTTTAATATTACATGTCATAAGTTGTGCATTTTTTTAATCCTTTCTTTCAAGTTGTGAAAACCCAATTTTCCTTCACAAAAAGATAAATTTCTCAAAGCCTATTTGTGAATTATTTGTGATTTAAACTACACAAATTAAGTTGTGTAAACATATCTCTTGATAAGTGCTTGTGAATCGGGTTGCATGTTATTACCAATTTGGTGTATCACCTTTTAGGATTATATTTTCATTTCAGAGTATCTTTTCATCCCTTTTCCAACCAAATACATTAATTTCTAGGAGAATAAAAAGGGGAACCAGCCCATAATCTGGAGATTCACTTTCATTATGAGCAACCCACAGGCTCGAAAGTGTTTCAATGTTTACATGGGATTGTTGAGCTTGTTAGCTTTTCATTCGGGTGCAATCCTATGTGTTAACATTAACTTCAAGGAATATTATTGATTTATGAAAAGGGGTCCCATATGAAAGAGCTGAAGATGAGAGGGGGCAAAAAGTCGCATGCCTACAAACCAACAACACACCAAAAATCAATAAAATAAAATGAATTTGTTTTTGGGTGTGCAGGATTGCTTGGTACCCCTGGATGCTCCTGGATCATTTAGTCTTTCTCTTCTTCTTCTCTCTCTATTATAGGGGGTGTTCTCTCTCTCTTTGTGGGGGAGGCTTCTTCTTTTTTGGGGGGGATTTTATATGTACATGGGTACCTAACATGGCCTCATTTTTTGAGAACCATCATCTTTTACATTCTCTTAAGTTATTATTAAAGGGGGGTGTTAATGTAGGTTTTTATTTTCCTAGTGGGATAATTTATTTTCCTTTAGTTATAGTATTTTTCTACACATTTATTAAGCTTGCTTAGGATAATAAAGTGAGTTTCTCATTTAATAACTAGGAGATAAAGTGATAATTTGTCTACACCCTTTAAGGGTGGAGTATTTAATTTTTCATCACTTTATTTAATGTTGGTGGTTATTGGTGGTCAATTCTCATTGGTTGATTTTCCACCTCCATCCTCTCCTTAGTTCTATATAAACTCGCTACCTAGCTTGTATTTTTCATCTTGAAAACTCTTAATGCAATTTTATCATCTTAACATTACATATCTCTCAAAGTTGTTGGTTTGCATTATTTATGTTAGTTTTAGGGTTTCCTAATCTATAAAATAAGTGTATCACTTTGTATTATTATTTTTTATGATTTATAATTTATTTTAAAAAATTAACACATGTTTTCTATTTTACTGCATTTTTTATTTATTTTCATTATAGGTGTTGATACCATGTTTTGACCAAAATCATGTTTTCAGTAGACCCCCTCGACCCTCAAACTTCTTTATGTTAGGAACACATCACCATTGCAAAAAATTCCTAAGATTAAAAAATAATTGAATCTGGTCTAGAGTCTCTTTAGATGGTATTGAGCGTAATTCCAATGTCTCAATCTTTTTGTGTATTTGTGTTAATTTCCTTATTTTGTGTTTCATATACTAGTATTAGCATGTTCCTATTTTCCATTACACATGTGTGTTCCATTTAGACATAGATAAGACCCAACTCCTTTTGCTAGAAAATACTCAATTTACTCATATTTTATCTTTCATGTGTAACTAATGTTACCATTGGAACTGCATTCACTATGTCATCTCTTAATGATTTCTCTACTTCATGCACTAGAGAGATGGGTAAAATCATTAATATGGGAACAATCATCAAGAGATGAAATAGTGAGGTATTATTGATGTGGGAGATGATACATTTCAAGATGTTATTTTTGTTCCCTCACCATCAACCATTGTCCTTTTAATTTACTAGATCACTCACTAGTTCTAGACAATGAGTTGAGTTCATTCTTAATTCAATGGTTTTCCAAGATTTTTATAATGGTTCTACAATATCAATTGGGAGATAAAATAATCGGTCTTATCTTTATGATTTTTCTCGCTTTATTCCAAATTCTCCTTCTCACTCATTACAATGAGGTGAGTAAGTCATGACATGAGAACTTTGAATATAATGATTGTTACTTATAATATAGCCAAGCTAGCAAAGCATGGTTGCTCATTTACCTTTATCCACTTTTTTAAACGTATTTGTTAGAGCTACATCTTGGGAAAACATCTTGAATAAAAATTTAACAAGGAAAAATCATGGAGGGTTGCTTAGATTTTAAAGTTGACTCACAGTGACTTATCTAGTCTATTTTTACATCCTTTTTTTAGTAGGGTTAGATACCTCTTTACCTTCATTAAATATTCTAGGTATACATGGGTCTAATTCTCTTGGTATAACACTTTAAGTTTTGAATACTTTCAAGAATTCAAATAAAGTGTTGATAAACAAATTGGGAAGTTCATCAAGGTTCTACACATTAATAATAATGGTGTGTTAACCATTATTTTAAGTATTTTTGTACTATAGAGGGGATTCATTTGTAGCATACAATTCCATACAATCCTCAAAAAATTAGTCTGACAAAGCATAAGAATGGAACTTTGAAAGAAATCACTAACTATATGATTCACTCTAGATCTCTTACACCATAATACTAGGTGGAAGCCATTAGCATAGATGTTACTTATATCCAGAACCACATTCCTCACAAAGCATTAAAATGAGTCACTCCTTTCAAAGCTTGGATTAGTCAAAAACCCATAGTAAAACATTTTAGGGATTTTGGTTCTCTAGTATGAGCCCACATTCCAATAGAGAAGTGTAAGGCTATGGATTCATGGAGGAGGCTTTGTATATTTGTGGGCATCTTGATGATGTTAAAGGATACCAATTCATTCATCTTATTACATATATATTTATTAAGAGCATTGTTTTCTTGTGGGGCCCTCTTTGACGTATATTCTTGATACTTAACCATTCACATTCACACTAGATTCACTTTGAATCAACAACATTTTTTTTGTTGATTCAAATCCACCTAGGCATAGTCTTGATGGTGAGGAATCTACTCCCTCTACTTTGAATAATGAGAGTGATGACGAGGATTCACCTCTCTCCTCTCCAAGTTATTATTTTGAGGTTGAATAATCTTTTATTGGTTATCCTACTTTAGGACCACTTTGGGATAGATAAAATATGTAGGCTGTAGGTAATTAGGTTGGGGATCCTTCAAATACTATGCATGCTAGATCACAATTCCATGAAAAATCACATGTTTTCACTGCCTTTAATTTTGATCCACGATATTTTTAGGAGCTACCTGTCATTCTTGAGTGGCATGTTATTTCTCTATTCTTATATGAAATACCTACAACCTACATCTTAGCGTATATGAAATACTATTTTCCCACTAACATCATGTGCTTGGAATAAGTAGGCACTACATCCTCCCCCACTAGAAATTTACTTACTCTTGGAATTCATGAAGGTAAATATGATCGCACACCATAATTTTTTTTTCCTTTTTCCAGACTCAAGAAATCACGCATCACCCAAGAGATAAGCATTATTACATATATAGAATTTTTTTAGTAGATGGGTCAATTGATAATCTCAAAGCATGACTTGTCACAAAAAGGTTTTCCCAAGTTTCTAATATTGATTTAACTAGTATATTTACACCAATTTAAAAAATGAGCTCCATCTATCTCACACTTTATATTACCATGGCACATTATTAGGAGGTTCATTAAATGGATGTGAAGAGCTATTTTATTCATAGAAGTCTTGAGGAGGAGATATATATGGAATGACCATATGATTTTTGAATATTTCATGGTTGGGAAACATAGAAAATATATATAAAACAATCCTCTCAAGCTTGGTACACTAAGATGAATTCCTTCCTTCTCTCAATTTCTTTTTTTAGATTCTATTCTAATTCAAACATCTACACATCACGATAGAATGGTTATCTCCTATTCTTAAATTTTTATATTGATTATTGATTTATCACAAGGAGTTCTTCATCCTCTATTATGATAGTGAAATTTTCCCTTCATTATAGGTTTTCTATGACCAGCTTAGATTTGTTGCATTAAATTCTTAGGATTGAGATAGCTCAATCTAATTTTAGGATTAATATTGTTAGAGTAAAGGTTTTAACTTAATTATGTTAATTAAGTTACCTTTATTCCTCTCTTAAGATTTCACTTTAGTTTGCATATTGTGGCATTTAATAACTATATTAATTATTAAATGTCTACCTATTAGGGTTACTTTTAGGTTTGCACGATCTCTTTTTATAAGGATTGATCATTGTATTTTACTCTCTCTGATTAATATATTTTTTTAGCTTTCAGAGCACCCTTACTTTTTTGTCTCCATCTCTTCTTTTTGTGACAAGTTATTTGCATGTAGGTGATCTTCGGGGTCTGTGAAGTTGGATTTCACAACTTTTACATGGTATCAGAGCAGACTTACTGTAGCCTGTTCTTGTTTTGAAGAATTTGGAGCTACGAGGGATGGATTTGGCTTTCACAGGTTTCAGAAAGCTAATTTTTACTATGGATCTAGGGGTCGCCTAATTTTTTGGGCATTTTTGGACAAAACGGACCTCGCCATTGAGTCTGCAGCGTCCAAAAACCCCTATTTTCATAGAATTTATCAAATTTGGCCATAGTCGACCGAAAAGGCAACAAAAAATTGCCCCACGGTCGTACGGCCCTAGGGCACGTAGATCAAGGCAAGAAATTTCAATTAAAAAATCAAAGTTTGCCTCCCATTGAAAAGAAGGTCACCACCTCCAAACCGTTGGGCAGCCACCACTCCCACCACTAGTAGCGGCAGATCCTGGAGGAGCCACCCACTCCGCCACCGGCTTGGAGTTCAGCCCCCGCGGGCTTTAAAACTTGGTCGAAGGTCCTTTGGAAGACCGAGCGCCTGATGCTCAGCCCCCCGCCGGCCCTTCAGCCCTCTACCGACTAAGCCCCACTCACGTGGGTGATCGAGGGCTCTAACCCAGCCGCTAGCCCCCTGGTCCTGCATGCGACCAGGGGCCGAAATTTTTTTAGCCCCTGAGGGCCAGAAGGGCTTATTGAGCTTTTTGGAGCACTTTCACTAAATAGGGTGTAAAATGGGCATACGATCTCCGTTTTGCGAATACAAGATATCATCGGAAAGTTGATTCGATGACGGATCCAGTGGTATAGGTATTTTTTTCTGATTTTTCCATTTTTCTGCTATTTTTTTACAGTCAAAGTCAGAACTTGTGTTTTTCACTCCAGGAGGCATATCTTTTGCGTCCGGACTCTGTTTTGTGCAAACGAATAGGGGTTGGAAAGGTGTTGTAGTGATATTTTCATATTCATAGTCTATTTGATCAGAAAATTTACCAGGTGAATGTTATTTATATTTGTGTGTTTTTACACTTTGCTCAATTAGTTGGACATTCTGGCACCTACATAAGTTTTGTTTGCGTTGGATGGGTTATGTTGATAATATTTATCATGGATGAGATCATTAGTCTTTGATTTTTTTATTTGAAGAGTTATCATGGGTTTTTCTACTCACCCTTCAGTTGTATTTCTGGAACGGGTTAATTATGAGTCATGGGCAAAGGGCATCCTTACACATTGTAGGTGGCTTAATATTTTGCCTTATTTGTATGATCTCATACCTGAACCAGCCACTTCAAAGGGGAAATTAGCATGGGATATCATTAGAGAGCACATAGTAGGACTTATATTGTCTAGTGTTGATAATGACACTATGTGAGCTATATCGAACATTTTGTGTCCCCACCCACTTTGGACACGTCTTTGAGAGATCTATGGAGACCCCAATATCTCTCCATTCCCAGAGGATTCTGCTTCATATTTTCTCTTATCCATTGCTTGGAGAGATAATACACCCTTTGATCATGATACTTTAGAGGAGCTTGAGTATTTAGACACCCTTACATGTTCTGATGGATCAGAGGCTTGTCTCATAGTTCCTACTCTTCATATTGAGACTTCATAAACATCTCTTGTTGTTCCTGATTCAGTGCAGTAGGGCATCATACATCTTCCAGACATAGCTACTTTGGAATCTTATGCTGCAAACATATATTTCTTGTTTGTGTAGTCCTATATTGCATATTTGAAGGATTATTTTGAGGACATTCATCTCCTCTACCTTGACAGTCAGGTTATCACTGTATGCCCACCATTATCAGTGCATTCAGAGGTTTCATTTCAGGATTCTCCACATCGGTTTGGATTTGACATCATTTGTTTCAGTTCAGACAGAGAGATTCTTCAGCTTCTGATCATGGAACACATCTTGAGACAGATTGGTTCATCACTTTTCACAAGGTTTATTTGACATCATCCTTTGGATCTATTTCTTCCCAAGGGGAGGAATATCATTTGCCGCTTCAAGATCTCCTTTTGGATTCTACATCAAGCATCTACCATTATGACAGGAGTTTCTTCATTGTGGGGGGGCCTTCTTGTCTATTTTTGTCTCTCCTATGAAGACCATTGTATATGTACTTATATAATAGAAGTTGTCTATGGGGGGTATCATGTAATCCACCTCCTATCCTTCTTTCATTAGTGCATTGCATTCCTTTCTTTGCATTCTATTTTGGGGAGGAGTTTTGTTCCCACTGGATTTTCTCCTTTACCCTGTTTCCTTTAGTTTGCATTGTATTTGTAAATGGGTACCTGATCAGGCCTAGTTGTCGAGACCCATGTTTATTTTCAAGCATTGTAGTTAATTTTGATTTCTTGCACATGTTTGTAGCTGCACTCTTGCTCATCTTAAGGGGGGTGTTAGAGTAAAGGTTTTAACTTAATTATGTCAATTAAGTTACATTTATTCCTCTCTTAAGATTTCACATTAGTTTGCATATTGTGACATTTAATAATTATATTAATTATTAAATGTCTACCTATTAGGGTTACTTTTAGGTTTGCACAATCTCTTTTTATAAGGATTGATCATTGTATTTTACTCACTCTATGATTAATATATTTTTCAGCTTTCAAAGCACCCTTACTTTTTGTCTCCATCTCTTCTTTTTGTGACAAGTTATTTGCATGCAGGTGATCTTCGGGGTTTGTGAAGTTGGATTTCACAACTTCTACATTACATAGCTAGAGTATGTCTTTAATTTCTCTCATTTTTACACATGGTTAATTTCAAGCCTACTCTAATTACCTTTCTTTTTGGAGTCAAACTTGAGGTGTAGTGATCTTCACCATTGGTTGATACTACTTTATATTGGCAACTAGTTGGTAGCCTCATATACCTAACTCACACATGAACAAAATTTTATATTCCATTATCATTATCTCTTGGTTTATTCAATATCCCCATGAGCTATACTAGAAGGTAACTAAAAATATTCTCTATTACATACATGCAACCCATATTTTTGGAATTCATTATGCAACAAGTATTGCTATTGAATTGGTTGTATATATTGATTTAGATTAGATGGATGATTATGAAGATCACAAATCCACTTTTTGGTACAATTCTCACTTGGTTCAAGTCCTATTTTTTGGTCAAATAACAAGTGGCATGTTATTTCTCTATCTTTCACCAAGGCAAAATACTACAAGGTTGTGAGTGTCACGACTAAGGCCATATTGATTCAACACATTCTCATAAAGTTTTGTATCCAATCAATTATTCATTTATCATATTTTGTGATAATTAGAGCACTATCTAGATTTCAAAAAACTTGATTCACTATTAGCAAAGCAAGGACATAGAGGTTAATATACACTATATCATATATCTTATTCATGATATGTCATTGATCTCCATTTTTTATTAATTACTAAGTAGATCGTTGACATATTTTTCAAACCCTTTACAAAAATAATTTTTCTTCATCTATGAGTTTTAATATGGTGTAGGAGGCTACTTATTAGGGAAACTACCTATTCCTCTCGCTCTACTCTATCTACTTGGAAATATTTTATCTCTCTACTTGGGGGATGCCTTATATCTCTTTTCTTTGGGACTTATTCTCTATGGGGGGATTAATGTATAGGGGTACCTATTATAGACTGACAACAGTGGTGAGTTTTGAGGACTGACAACAGTGGTGAATTTTGTTAAAAAAATTTGACAAGTTCTATGAATAGCATGAAATTGAGAAGAATAAATGACTCCATACACCCCTCAATAGAATGGAGTTGTGGAGAGGATGAACATGATGTTGATGAAGAGGGCTAAGAGTATGCTGAGTGGAGTTAACCTTGAATAAAAATTATGGGCTGAATTTGTCACCACTACATACTTTGGTAAATAGATCTCCTATATCGACACTTGTTGGTAAGATACCCATGGAGGTGTGGTCGAGTAAGAAGCCTTAATTGAGACATCTCAGAGTATTTGGTTATGAGGCATATGCACATGTGTCGAATGAGAAAAGGTCTAAGTTGGAGAACAAGGTAGATAAGTGTATCTTCATTGATTATTGTGTTAGTGTGAAAGGGTACAAGCTTTGGGATCTAGTGGTTGAAAATATTCTCTACAGTAGAAGTTTGATTTTAAGAGTTGAAACCTTCTTCTATAATTCTATAATGAGAGAAAGAAGAGAAAAAATGACTTAGCTCATGTTCCACTTACTCTGATAAAAAATGAACAACATGCACCTATTGGACCTAATGAGGAGATCTCTACCAGCTTTGAAAGTTTTGAAGAAGAAGAAGAATCTCAACCTCAACCATTTAAGAAGTCTATGCAAGTTAGGTGACAACCGGAAAGGTTTGCTTATTCATTGCTAGATTCTAGTTCTATTTTTTCTTTGATTGCTAACATTGATGAGCCTAGGGTTATACAAAAGCTATGGATATGAGTGATGTTGATTCCTAGATGAAATATATGGATGAAGAGATGGTTGCATTAAAGAATAATAACACATGGGATCTTATGAGGTAAACATAACCTCATCATAATAACATAATAAAGTCCTATCTCATATATGCAAAATTCTTATCCTCTGTCAATTAATTAAACTTTGGGAAAAATAATTGATGATCTCTTAAGAAAAATTGTACAAACTTTATTTCTTATGATTTATTGAAGTACCTTGCCAATGCAGATTTAATGGGTTGTTTTAAGTATTTTGTAGGATAATAATCGGTCATCAAGTTGCAATTAAAAGCATTCAATCAGCACGTGCTCCAGAAAAGATTAAAGATGTGTGTTGGAAACATGCTCCAAAACTTTAGGATGATGGACCGAAGTTATAGTTGTTGTTAGTTTAATTTTTGTTATGTTTTAAAAAATTTAAAGACTTTATTGCTCGACTCGATCCTCTTTAATATCTATGTAATGGGTATTTAAAGACATAAAGTTTGTTTGTAATCTATTATAGACTTTTTCAATGGTAATCTAAGCCATCTGAAATATAGGAAGTGAAAAAAAAAATGCATAATAGTATTGTTATGCTGTCGACATGTTTTCTAAATATATATGAATAAAGAGATTATTACATATCAATTCCTGAGTTGTTAAGTATGGATGGAAATTACTTTTAATGGAAGAATTTTTGAATCAGTTGTGTATGTGACTTGAGGACAAACGTAGTAACCCATGAGCTAGCCACTCGAGGGAAAGTAGATTAAATAGATGAGTACTTTCCTTTTTGTTATTTTTATTGCATGAATAATAATTACGAGTATAGTCATTTGCACCTGGTAATCTTGTAGAAGTCATTAACAATGTTGTTGTAGAGTTTGAAGTTCCAAAGAACTCACTATTTGTCATTTCCATAGTGTGATAGTCGTTATAAATTATTATTTTTTGTTATTAATTAGATGTTTCATGGTTTTTTTATGAGTTTTTCTACTTCTGTAGTTTACACACTTTTCAGTTTAGTTGTTTCCATGCTTTCTCAATTAGTTGTCATGTTTTCTAGATTAGTCATTTTATGCCTTCTAGTTTAATATACTCCCATCTTTCTTAAGATAAACTATTTTCCAGTTAGATAGTTAGATGGCCTTAGGTTAGGAGTTAACGTTAGTTGCTCTAAAAAGTTAGAAAATCTAAGGGAGATAGTCAAGTCTTCTTCTATTGCAAATTGCCTTGGACACTGCCTGGTCAACATATTGAACTTTTATCTTCTAAATTAATGGGACCTAATGACAGCCTATCACTTTTTGGAATCATTTCCAACAATATCTTTCTTGCTTGAGTGTTAATAGGAGACGCCTCGAATACCTCTTTTTAGGCCAAAATACCCCCTCTGGCTTCCTTTTCTGCATGGTCAGGAAAAGAGGCCCTCACGAACAATTTATACCAAAGACCCCCCCCCAAAAAATATCTTCCAATCATAAATAGGGAGGCTCAAGGCTCAGAGGACCACTCAGTTGATGAAATACTTGAGCCTAACCCACCAGAGGCTTTCCATTATCTTCCCAAAGATCATCCAATAGAACAACTTGTTATAGAAGAAATTATCTTGGAGGAGCGTATTCCTCTGAACATCATGGGTGATCATAGGGCTGAGCCTAACTAAAATAATGCCAACCGTAATAACAATGATCCTCCACCACCTTGAACATTCACGTATCCTATTACTTTAGATGCAAATGATGATACCACGATGAAAAATATCTCTTTGGCTTTCTTGCCAACCTTTCGTGGTTTGTCCTTGGAAGACCCAGACCAGATTCTTTTTGAATTCAAGGTCCTTTGTCAAACCTATGACTATAAAAATGATAACCAGAAACTGAAGTTGTTTCCTTCTACCTTGAAGGAATGGCCATGAGTTGGTTTATGGGATTATCTAAGGATCTATTATATCTTGGGATGACATGGAAAATGCTTTCCTGTATAAATACCAGAGTTATTGTAGGGTGAGTGATCGAAAAGAGGATTTGTTTAAACTTACATAAAATGAGGATGAGAGTGTGGAGGACTACCTAGATAGGTTTCTTTTCTTGTCTAAACGATGTGGAGAAGAGACCATTAGCCATGAGATTATCAAGACCATATTTCTTAAAGGACTCGGCGAGGATGCAAGGCGAATCCTTGATTTAATGGGAAAAGGAGACGTGTCTCAGATGGCCCTTGATGAAATATGTAATTTGTGTTAGAATTTCTCACGTACCCATGGAGGCATTCGCAAAACTACTTTTTTTAAAGGGTCTAACAACATAGGCAAGTTCCAAGAGGAAATAATAAACCTTAAAACAGACATACTCGTTCAATTGAACACTACACTGGATGGTATACAAGCTAAGACACGCAACCTTGAGATTTTGTCCATCTGTTTTCCTAGATGTAGAAATAAACATCTATTGCAAGAATGTCCCCTCAACAAGGTTAATGTTTGTCAACTTTGAGAACAGAATCATCCTACAAACTAATGTGAGCTCCTTACTGATCTCAAGAATTCCAAGAAAATGCACATGTTGAGGAAGAAATCAATGTGGTAAATCAACGCCAAGGAGGGAATTTTTCTTATGGGAAAAATTCCAATCCTTCTTGGAGACCACAAAACAACTGGACTAGTAATCAATGGACTCCATCTTGGCCTCGACCGCCCCCTCAACAATCTAATTGGGGACCTCCTGAATGGGCAACTCAATCATGGGGAGCCCAGCAGTGGCCAATCCAAACACAACAGCAGTGGTATCCACAACATACTACTCAATGGAATCAGGGGAAGAATCAATTCTATACCGGGCCTCGTAGGAACCAATAGCAAAATTTGTTACCTCCACCCTAGAATCCTCCTCAAAGTGAACAGATAAATCAACCTTAGCTCCCAGCACAGCCACTTCCCAATCCAAAGAACAATCGATAGAATACTTTGGTATACTCTACTGAACAAGATAATGTTACCAGACTTAATGCTTTACATTGTGGAAATGTTCAGTTGTGCTCGGGTTGAACAATTCAACCACCAACCATTGAAGAAATTGTGGATGAGCCTACTCTTAAAACTCCTGAGAAGGATGCTCCACCCAACCACAGTATTCCCATAAATAATATTGCACCTCCTTCAGCAGTAAGAGTTGTTGACTTACCTCAAGAGGAGGAGGAAGGTCAGTCTCTAACTGATCTTAGAAAGGATACCTCTCCAAAAGAGAAAACTCAAGTGCCATTTCTAGAGCATCTGAAATCGACCACTCTGAAAGATACTCTAGAAATGTCTTTGACCTCTAAAACTGTATTAATTCAAGAAATCAAACAACTGCAAATAGAGGTTCCTTTGCTGTAAGAAATAAAGGAAATTCCTAAGTTGAATCAGCTCATCAAATAGTTGTGTATTAAAACCCCAAGGAGGAAACCAAAGAAAATGAATGTTGTGCACATCGATGGCTATTTAGCTGATTTTTTGTCTAGAAAGACTATCGCTCTGAAATATGATGATCCTGGTAGTCCACTTATAACTGTCACAATTAATGAGGTAGCAATACCTAATGCATTAGTGGATTTAGGAGCAACCATTAACATAATGACTGTGGATGTGATGGAAAAATTAGGTCTTACTGATTTGCGTCCCACAACTACAGTCTTACAGATGGCAAATCAATCCATAGCCATTCCCAAGGGCGTTATTGAAAATGTTCTTGTCAAAGTTGATGGATGGAAATACCCAGTTGACTTTCAGGTCATCCAATCGCTTACACCCAAAGATAGCTATCCAATAATTCTCGAAAGACTATGATTGGCCACTGTCATAGCTAAAATTGATTGCAGAGAAGGAGGAATGACCATTTCTCATGGTCTTGACAATAAATGTTTATTCTTGTACCCACCTGCTAAGCCCATCGAATATAGAAAAGTCTGGGTTGATGAACCAGAAGGTTCTAATAATCAAGACAGTCTGGCCTCGTTAGCCATGGTAGTCATTAAACATCATGGAGAAAAATTAGAGGATGAGTTAGTAAGTGATGTATCACATCTTGCCATAGGATCACGTGATGAGGAAATGGATGATGCTCCATAAATTATGGGGCAACCGATTGATGTAAATGGGATGGAACATAATTATACTACTATAGGAATGCCTTGTCCTTTAGCCAATATGATTCCCAGAACTAGATATTTTTTTGAGGATATTACTAGATTTCATTAACTAATACCTCATAGTTGTCCTCTCAACACCTTGTTGTGACCAATTCATACTGTCACTTTGGCCCATCCGAGAACAAAATCAATTATGTTGTTGTCGGGAAAAACCTTGAACATCAATAGTTGGCTGACAGAATCAGAAGAGGATAGATTATTTAATGTGTTGGTGAAGAGGTCTAAAGCTTTTGCTTGGGACTACATAGACATGAGGGGAATCCATCCAAGTGTTTGTACACATCACATTTATATTGATCCTAACATAAGACCTATACATCAGCCACAGAGGAGACTCAATCTTGCATTAAAGGATCATGTCAAAATTGAAATTCAGAAACTCCTCTGTGCAGGATTTATTTATCCTATCTCCGATAGTAAGTGGGTGTCACCTATGGTTGTAGTGCCAAATGAAAATGAGAAGTGGAGAATATGTGTAGATTATAGAGAACTTAATAAAGCCACTAATCGAGATTATTTTTCCTTACCATTTGTTGACCAGGTTCTGGACAATTTGGCTAGGAGGAAATATTTCTCCTTTTTGGACGGATTTAGTGGTTACAACCAAATTCAGGTAGCACCAAAAGACCAAGATAAGACAACCTTTACTTGTCCATGGGGCACATTTTCATACCGTGTTCTTCCCTTTGGACTCTGTAACGCTCCTACAAATTTCCAGAGAGCCATTTTGGCTATATTTGTTGAGCTTGTCAATGACTGTGTAGAAGTTTATATGGACGACTTCACTGTCTATGGTTCAACCTATGATGAAGCCCTTCAAAACTTGGATAAAGTTTTAAAGGTTTGTGAGGATCACTGAATTTCCCTTAGCCACAAAAAGTGTTTAATAATGGTGGAATAAGGAATAGTCTTAGGTCATCATATCTCCTCGGAGGGAATAAAGGTTGATCCTAAGAAAATTGAGGCCATTCAACAACTGACTACTCCTCAAATGAAAACGGATGTTAGAAGTTTTCTTGGGCATGCTAGATACTATCAAAGGTTTATAGAAGCCTTCAGTAAAATAGTTTCCCCTATGTTTTCCCTTCTCCAGAAATATGTAGAGTTTAACTAGACACCTAAGTGTCAACTATCATTTGAAACCATAAAGGAGAAGCTTGTCTCTGCTCCTGTCCTGCATGGGCCAAATTGGAATCTTCCATTCCATATCTATGTTGATGCTTTGGATGACGCAATTGGTGCAGTATTGGGGCAAGAAGATGAGGATGGAGGTAAATATATTGTATACTTTATTAGTAAAAACCTAACATCCATTGAGAAAAACTACACGACAACAAAAAAATAATTCTTGGTTGTGGTTCATGCCATTAAAAAGTTATGCCATTATATTATAGGATATAAAGTTACAGTCTATATAGATCATTCAGCTGTAAAATATTTAATGAATAAACATGTAGTTAATGGTTGAATAATGAGGTGGTTACTACTCCTTCAGGAGTTCAATGTAACAATACTTGACAAGCCAGGAAGATTTAATGTAGTGGCTGACTTTTTGTCTTGAATTAAACAAAAGGATGGTGATTGTCCACTGGTACAAGATGAGTTTCCAGATGAAAATATGTTTGCTATTTCTATAAAGACACCTTGGTTCATTGACATTGCCAACTATTTAGCCGCTTATGAAGTAACGCCTGGTTTTACATCAAAACAAAGGAAATGATTTATTAGAGAGAGTGCACCATTTAAATGGATTAATGGGATTTTATTCCGTTGTGGACTCGATATAGTCTTAAGAAGATGTGTCAGGGGTGATGAAACTTATAGTATACTGAGGTCATGTCACGATGATCCATCTGGGGGTCATTACTCTATAAAGAGAACCTCTCATAAAATTTTGGGTGTTGGATATTATTTGCCTTCAATGCATAAAGACGTTAAAAAGTATATTCATCGTTGTGATGAATGTCAAAGAGTAGGAAGACCAACTGCTTCTACAAAGATGCCCTTGCAGCCCCAGGTAGTCCTTGAACCATTCAAAAAATGGGGATTGGATTTCATTGGTCCCATAGACCCTTCCTCCAAAGGGAAAGAATATATCCTTGTCTAAACCGACTACTTGACTAAATGGGTAGAAGTTCAAGCCCTAAGTGTTGCTAGAGAGGAACAAGTTGTTGAATTCCTCTATAATAAGATTTTTCTTAGATTTGGAGCCCCTCAAACCATCGTTATAGATCAGGGACCCCAATTCATGTCCAAAATTCTTCTGGCTTTTATGAACCATTTTCAAGTGAGTCACAAGAAGTCATCTCCCTATCACCCTCAAGCAAATGGCCAAGTAGAGGTGACTAATAGGGAGTTAGAAAACATATTGAAAAAAATTATTTCTTCAAGAAGAAGAGATTGGGCTAGAAAATTGCCTGAAGTTGTTTGGGCGTACAACACAACATGGAAATCCATAACTGGATTCAACCCCTATGAGCTTGTTTTTGGGAAGAAACCTCTTTTTCCCATTGGTTTGAACTCCAAACTCTACGAACAACTATGGATTTGGGTCTAGATCTGAAACAAGCCCAAGTAGAATGTGTTTTATAGTTAAGTGAGTTGGATGAGCTTCGTTTAGATGTTGTCCATCAAACTGAGTTGGTTCAATATCAACAAAAATTTTGGCATGACAAACACATTAAAGAGAGAGAGTTCCATAATGATGACTAGGCTTTGCTATTCGATTCCAGGTATAAAGATCACAAAGGGAAACTTAGAACTTATTGGCTGAGCCCATATGAAATTTCTAAAGTTTTATCGAATGGCATAGTCCAACTAAAACCCATTGATGGTGATACATGAACTCTCTTAGTAAATGGTCATCTCCTACGTATCTACCATAAGCCTGTCAACAAAGAAGAATTTAGAAAATTGATAGAAATGCAAGGAGAAATCCAATGCATTGACTCTGCCAAGGCAGAGTCCATCTAACCTTGCTCTCAAAAAAAAAACCATGAAAAATTGTAATAAAAAGACGTGTACCAGTTTGTTTCAAAGCATTTTTCATTAGTTCTTATTTTCGGACTTAACTACATGTTGTCCCCATTTTGTAGGACTTCTCATAAAGATAGAAACAACTTCTAGAGCACCTTTCCAAGATGCTCCATAACTTGTGCCTCAACTCATCATGTCAGATGGTTGTTCCTGTAGAATGGTGATTGGTAGAGGAAGCTCCTGAAGTTCGAGTTCAACCATTTTTCTTCTTTTTGGCTGCATCTTGCGATGATGCTCCGAAAAAATTCCCTTGGTTGCTGCTTCAACTGGATCTTGCAATGATGCTCTAGAATCTTCTCTCGATTGTTGCTTCGGCTGCATCTTGTGATGATGCTCCAAAATCTTCTTCGGTTGCTGATTCGACTGCATTTTTTGGTGATGCTCTAAAACTTATTCATCTTCCACATTTCGAATGCATGCCACAAAGCGTGCTCTAGAACTTAATCAATGATTTTGAGAACATGTTCATAAGCATGCTTCAAAACTTATCCATTTCCATTCCACCCACCTCTTTCCATAAAAATTTGAATTCTCACGCCTTCTTTATTTTTAAGTTTTCTCCGTCATAAGTAAAAGCCGCCATCTTTTCATCATAAATAAAAGCTGCCATGATAGCCTATCCTCATTGATGACTCTGTCATTCACAAGCTTCCTCACTCATGTCATAATAAATATCTCGTCACCTCAACCAATACGATTTCATCATCCTGTTAAATCAGTAAAGGTACGAAATCTTCAGGCGATCACAGAATGTAAGTATAATTTTTTGCTTAAAGTAAGTAGTTATTTTTGAATAAGGTGTAATTAATTGGCACGATTCCTTCCTAATTTAGTAACTTGAGCAACTCAGTGATTAACTGCTAGTACGACACTCTTTTTGCACACCTCCATGCAAATTATCATCATTGCATAGTAAGCTCCGAGCAAAGACAAAATAAATAATCACTTTTTTATTATATTTTCAAAAACAATTATGCAAGCTTCTCGCACTATTGAATTCTTCAGCAGAGTCATAGATTGGAGATGGAAAATGGGGGGTGCAAAGAAGAAATCAGAGCCAACTTCAACAGAAAAATTACTGGGATTGAGCAACATTTCCAGTTTATTTGAGGAAGTGGGATGGTTAGATTTTATTAAAAAGTTTGAGGGATACAATGAGAAGTTCGTGAATGCATTTGTAGAGAATTTCTCCAATGATCAGGTGACACTTCATGGGAAGCGCTTTCAGGTGAGTCCAAAAATCATTTCTCGCCTCTTAGAGTTAGATAATTCTGGAATTAAATTATCTGAAACATCTCAAGTTACATATCAAAAATTAGCAAAATTATTTCTTAGAGAGGGAGACCCTCAACCCATGATAGTTATCAGTACTAGGGGTCAAAATAAAGGGTTTCAAAGAAGTTCTATATTAGAGCCCTGGGGAACAACGGTTGCATGGATTATAAAATATTTTACCTGTGAAGGCCAACTTACTACTATGGTAGGACTTGCATTTCGTATGCTGATACATTTGCGTCATGAAAAAGAAAACCCTGCCCTTAGGGATAATTTGCCTGACTTTTTGAGTGATTTTGTTAATTCCTCCATAGAAATATATAAGATTGGTTTAGGGCCATTGAAGCACCATGGGTTAATTCAATTAATTTGTAAATATCATTTTTGAAAGAAACCTAAAAGCAAGTGGGAAAATTTTTTGTGGAAGTTTGAAAAGTCTATGCCCAAAAGAAAATTAGAACTAGGGGAATCCTCTAAACAAGTAGCTTCACCTTCCAGAGAAACTTTGCCTTCCAAAGAAACTTCCCCTGAAGCCTCTAAAGCTCTTGAAGCCAAAATTCCCACAACCCCTGGTGAGGAAGTGCCAGAATCTGTAACCAAGGAATTGAAAACCCTGGATCAGCCAGAAGATGTTGAAATTATTCATCCAAATGTACATAGCATTCCCCTTAGGAAGAGGAAAAGAATAATAATTGTCACTTTCCAGAACACTCCTCCCTTGAGGAGAAGTAAGAGATTGTCCTTTGAGTCTATAGAAACCGTAGTGCCGAGTATAGGAAGTGGTTCAAAGAAAAAGAAGTTCAAGTAGCAGAAAAATCCCATAGAAACCATTGATCCTGTTGATGATGTAGAAATGAGGGAAACAGGGGAATAAATTCATCAATCTCCGAGAAAAGAAACCCCTGTTGAAGAAATGCATTCCCACATAGAGTATGAAGAAGAAGCCCTTGTTGAAGAAATTCAGGATTTGGAAAAGGAACAATCTCCACTTTCTATGGAGGTTGAGGATAGTATTTTAGGAAATTTTTCCCCATTGTACATAAAGTTGTTGAGACAGTTGAAAATGAAAATGCTAATGCAGAGTTGGAAAAGCTAAGATTGGAAATTGATGAGCTAAGAAATCAATTGCAAAGAAATGAGGAACATATTGTATAGCAACAAGAGGAAATCACAGTACATACTACTGTAATAGGAAGAAGAGATCAGGAAATTCAAAACTTGAAACTACAGATAGAAGAAAAGGATACATTCATTAATGAATTGTAGATACAAATTCAAAAGTGGAATCAAGAGAATAGGACATACAATGCTTATCTATCTGAAAAAGATAAAGAAATTGAAAGTTTGAAAAAGAATTTTATGCTCATGTTTTCAGCTTTTGAAGAAGAAAAGAAAAGACAAAAAGAAGAATTGAATGCTTCTCTTAGTAGGATTGTGGAACTAGAGCAGGATTTGTAGGAAAGCACCAATAAGCCAGTGGTGGAATCAAAAGGAATTCAGACCAAACCAACTATAACTGATTGGTTCCAAGTTCAAATTCCCCCCTTATTAATGAAGTGGATGGAGCGGTGATATTTCCTAAAAAATGCCAAGATTGAAAATTACAGGTTGAAAATGGAGATGGTACTATTGAAAGAGTCATTTCATAAGGCCTCTAGGGGAAAGCCAGATGCATGCCAAATTGCAAAATTTCTATTATCATGTAGAAGACCATTGAAGTTATATTCAATGTTTTTAAATGAACAATGGTTAAGATGGAAATTGCTCAGAATTTATAATGATCAACCATATGACCCTAATGACAAAGAATTTGTTAAAATGTTTATAGAATCAACTCCTGAAGAGAAAGATATGCTATGTGAATTCTTTGTTCACGATCTTCTATTAGAAAACCATATTGATTTCTTTATTAACCTTTTTGTTGGAGAAGTGCAATTGAGGTCTTTGCTATCTACCATGTGTAATCAGGTTCATTGGCAAGAGCGCAGCAGGGAATATGCTCAAGTAGAGAAAAATGTGGGTCTTCAAATGAGATCCCCCAACACTAGACCTGCAAATTTTAAAGCTACCTTTTTAGCTCTTAAAGTGGATGACAAAATGAAAGAAAGATATGATGGAAGCCTCCGACTTTGTTATAACCATTCCATGGAACATGGGTAGAAATTGATCGGTATAACCTAGCATGCCTATGAAGAGAGATACATTCTATTACCAACATATCTAAAGAAAAGAGAGGTGGTCTCCCCTCTTAACATCAGATGGCCCTTTAGAAGAGCAAATGCCTTGGCTAAAATCCTAAAAGACCTCAAAACATATTGGATAGGGATGAGGTATAGACCTCCCTTTTTGCTCTACCCACCCCCTTCTTTTCATATTAATATAGATCAAGATAATAAAATATTCAATGAGTGGCAAGAGGGAGTTGCTTTCGATAGAGGCTTCCTCCATACACCTATAAATTTTGATAAAACAGTAAAGGATCTATATGATATTAGTGCTAAGTATGAAGAATGGAACATAAATGGAGGACAGGGCCACAACAAAGGGGCAAGAGGACCTGCCAGGAATTAGGAAGGGGAGGACATGATGAGGTAAAAATAACCTCATCGTAATAACATAATAAAGTCCTATCTCATATATATGCAAAATCCTTATCCTCTGCCAATTAATTAAACTTTAGGAAAAATAATTGCTTATCTCTTAAGAAAAATTGTATAAACTTTATTTCTTATGATTTATTGAGGTATCTTGCCAATGCAGATTTAATGGGTTGTTTTAAGTATTTTGTAGGATAATAATCGGTCATCAAGCTGTAGTTAAAAGCATTCAATCAGCACGTGCTCCAGAAAATATTAAAGATGTGTGCTAGAAACATGCTCCAGAACTTTAGGATGATGGACTGAAGTTATAGTTGCTATTAGTTTAATTTTTGTTATGTTTTTAAAAAATTTAAGACTTTATGGCTCGACTCGAGCCTCTTTAAGATCTATGTAATGGGTATTTAATGACATAAAGTGTGTTTGTAATCTGTTATAGACTTTTTCAATGGTAATCTAAGCCATCTGAAATATAGGACTTAGTTAGAAGTTTTCTATAAATATGTAATCTCCAGAAGCAAAAAAAAAATGCAGAATAGTATTGTTATGTTGTCGACATGTTTTTTGAATATATATGAATAAAGAAATTATTACATATCAATTCCTGAGTTGTTGAGTATGGATGGAAATTACTTTTAATGGAAGAATTTTCTAATCAGTTGTGTATGTGACCTAAGGACGAACGTAGTAACCCGCGAGTTGGCCACTCGAGGGAAAGTAGATTAAATAGATGAGTACTTTCCTTTTTGTTGTTTTTATTGCATGAATAATAATTACGAGTATAGTCATTTTCACCTGGTAATCTTGTAGAAGTCATTAACAATGTTGTTGTAGAGTCTGAAGTTCCAGAGCACTCACTGTCTGTCATTTCCATAGTGTGATAGTCGTTATAAATTATTATTTTTTGTTATTAATTAGATGTTTCATAGTTTGTTTATGAGTTTTCCTACTTCTGTAGTTTACACACTTTTCAGTTTAGTTGTTTCCATGCTTTCTCAATTAGTTGTCATGTTTTCTAGATTAGTCATTTTATGCTTTCTAGTTTAATATTCTCCCAGCTTTCTTAAGATAAACTATTTTTTAGTTAGATAGTTAGATGGCCTTAGGTTAGGAGTTAACGTTAGCTGCTCTAAAAAGTTAGAAAATCTAAGGGAGATAGTCAAGTCTTCTTCTATTGCAAATTGCCTTGGACACTGCCCGAATGACATATTGAACTTTTATCTTCTAAAGTAATGGAACCTAACGACAACCTATTAGGATCTAGTATCTTTTTCTAAAGGACGTAAACTCATTGGTTGTAAATGGGCATTCAAGAAAATTTTTGATTGTGATGGTAGTGTTGAGAAGCATAAATCATGGTTGGTCATGAAGGGGTATTCATAAGTAGAGGGAATTGATTATGGTGAAATATTCTCTCTTGTAGAAATTTTGACATCCATTCAATTCTTATTATCACTTGCTACAAATTATGACTTAGAAGTTGAACAGATGGATGTGAAGACAACATTCCTTCATGTTGTTGTGGAGAAAGAAATCTATATGTCATAGCCAAAAAAATTCATGGTAAAAGGTAAATAAATCTAGTTTTCAATTTGAAGAAGTCTTTGTATGTTTGAAACGATCTCCTAGGTTGTGGTACCAAAATTTTGTTACCTATGTGTTGAGTTTTGGATTTGAGGGGTCTAAATCCAATCATTGTGTTCACTGTAAATATAATAATGGTCACATTCTCATTATTCCGTTGCATGTGGATGATATGTTGGTTTTTTGGAATGGTAAGCATTTGATTTCTAACTTGAAGTCTCAATTGTCAGCACAGTTTGAGATGAAAGATCTAGGTACAATTGGGTACATCTTGGGAATGGAGATTAGAAGATACATAGCCAACATAAAGCTTTGGTTAAGACCAAGCAATTATGTGAAATTAGTGTTGGAGAGATTCAACATGACAACTTGTAGATCCTTGGTAGTTCTTGTTCTACACTTGGAATGATTTTTTTTATGGTGTCCAAAATCTCCTATTGAGATGGAGGATATTATAGAATGTGAGTGTTGTTGGTAGTTTGATTTATTCCATGGCCTATACGAGGCTAGAAATTAGCCAAGTAGTGGGATTCCTAAGTCAATTTATGGCTTATCCTAGATGGGTACATTAGGATTCATTTAAGAGAGTGTTTAGATATTTGTGTTGTACTTCTAAGTATTCATTGTGTTTTCATGGTTATCCTATTGGACCTCAACATTTAGTTTATATTTATGGATATGTGGATTCAAATTGAGTAGGTGACATAAATAATAGAAGATCCACCAGTGGATATGTGTTCATAATGTTTGGTGGTGCTATCAGTTGGATGAGTAAGTGACAAGTTCTAGTCACTTTATCCATAATAAAACCAGAGTATATGGTAGCTACTCAGGATTGTAAGGAATCCATTTGGCTTAGATAGTTGTATTTTGATGTGATTGATACAAGGATGATCACTATTTTTTGTGATAGTTAGAGTGTCATTTTCTTAGCAAAGAATCCTACTTTCCATGTTAGAACAAAGCACATTGATGTTTCATTCCAATTTTTTATGACATGGTGGAATATGGGAAGGTGAAACTGAAAAAGGTTGATACTTTGATGAATGATTCAAATGCATTGATAAATCCTATGAGCATAGAGAAATTCATATGGTTTTTGATTTTATGGGCCTCGCGTCCCCTAGCAGTTGATTGCTTACTAACTCAAATTGAAAGGTCTTTGACAAGTGGGAGAATGTTGGGATTAGGGTTTCTCAACCTTTCTAAGTCCTAGCATTTAATTTGGCGATTATTTATTTTATGCTAATTTTTAATTCCTACTGATGTCAATTCATATTGTGGGACATATCACTTTAGGTGGCATCTTACGTGGAGATTATTGTATGACATGTAAGATATATACGTGGAATTACGCATCCCACTTGGTGGAAACCATTGGAGGCTAAATTAGAGGTAATTTGTCATAATATAGGTTGTCATATGACATATTTGCTAATTTCCTTGTCTAATGACATATTATGACGGTGGAAGAGTCAAGTAAGAGTTAACTATGATAGGTGGGCCCCATATGATGGTGGTGCGTATGTATAAAAGGTGTTTGCATGCATGCATGCACATTACATGTTTGAGGGGTCCCATGCATGAGGAGGAGGGCGTTAAAAATGGAAAAATAAAATTAGGTGAGTCCTAATTATGGCATTGCACTTCATTCAAGGTTGTTTCATGCATGTAAGTGGTGTGCATGTCAAAGAGACTCAAGACATGAATGCAGGCATTGGATGTTGAAAATAAGGTGAAACTAAACTGAATTAATAACTTATGAATATGTTTACAAATCTGAAATAAGATTACCAAAATGAGATTATGTGTGTTGCACATTCAACAATAAGTTAAAAACCAGCAAACCAAATGAGACACTAGTTTTACATGGAGAAACCCTTTAGGGAAAAAATCCACACAAGAAAGAGAGAAAGCATATTATTAATCTTCAACCAATACTTATACAATAATACACTTCACTACACTTCTTTAAATAACTAGCAACACATGGATACCTACAAATACTCAACATATGAGACTACTATGCCACAACTTCAATTTATAAAAAATGTGGGAGGGAAAACCATAATGGTAACTTGAAACAAGAGGCAAGAAACCACTTGCAAAAACCCATGCCTAGTATAATGGAAAACCAACAAACATAATAATAAAATAATAATATTGACATGGCTCCAACATGGGCATCTAACCCATAGCCAATCAATAATTTTCCTTTTCGGATGCTTTGTGGACAACCTTTCACCTTCCAATAATGGGAGCCCAACTCATGACTATTCACAATCCCAAAGGTGGATTCCTAGAAAGAATCTTATCCTATTTTTCCTTGTAACTATCACCAACATGTGTTCACCTATTTGAAATGCAATTACAATTTTTTCATAGAAACAAATTTATTTTTTTCTTATCATAAAACACTTTCCAAGGAACATGGAGACACATGAATGACATAGGAATTCAAGGTTAATGCCACCTTTCCTAACATTGGATTCTTACCATTTGACAATCCTAGGTGTCTATCTTCTCTTGTGGGGTTATATTTATTTCGTACTTGTCCATTTTACATAGTACTACATGTTTGAATAATTCACAAGTATCATTATGTTGTTGGAATCACTCCAAAAATCATGTTGTACTTGAATACTCTTGAATGATATTAGCTCTATTATTGTATTGTAACCTTTATTGTTTACTAATAATCCAATTTAGGTTGTGCTTTTGGAGTGTGCGATTTTTCTCTCAAAAGGGTTTTCCCCGTGTAAATTCGATTGTTGTGGCTTATCTTGTTTTCCATATTTTAATTAAGTTAAACAAATGCACATCTCACATTGTAACTAACAAGGGTTTAAATAAAATTGTTTAATAGCTCCCCTACTTAGATTGGTGTAATAAGCTACATCCACGTAACCAACTTCATTTCAATTCTCTCCTCCTTATCCTCTTCGCTTCCAACTAATTCCATAAGATTTGATTCATCCATTACCCCTGCCACATTTAGAATTTCTCACACTCCCTTTCTTGGTATCTTGAAAACTTCCTTTGGTTGGCACTCTATCTACAACCACCTCTTACAAATTACCCTATGATCGGTGCTTCGTTTACAAACGTCTTGTATACTACCTCAACTCACAAAACTTTTTTAATTCCTAAAATTAAAAATCACCATGGTGCACTTCCTCATCTTTAACTTACACATTAAACACTAACACTATCCACCTCATTTGATAAACTCATTTTTAAAAATTACATCAATTAGGTGTTCTCACACCTACACTAGCACCAATTTATGATCAACATTGTTATGATTTTGTTTTATCCAAACATGGTTAAAAGGTCTCAAGAAGAACTATCAGGCTATGCAACCCATATAAATAAACACAAGTGGAATAGAAAAATGTTATAAATTGACACCAAATATATTTTGGGATAACCCTCAGTGAGGGAGAAAGTAACCTCCAAAATATTCCCTATTATAAATATAATTCCATAAATAATAATTATAATCTATTGTAATGGATTCTCACATACACTAATACATCACATATAAATACCACTTCTAGACTTTCCACTTGGGCTACAAATAATATTATAGGGATCATCACATGATCCACTCGCATGATTGCACTCCATATCACACTCCTTGTTGTGTCACTCTTCCCTTAATCCTTACTTCTTTGTTGCTACACTTACCTATTACCTTTATATTCTCCTTAATCTTCTTCACTTTCATGTATATGAATTGAAACCACATATCTATAACTTTCTCCAACTTCCCAAATAATTTATATTGGCCTCAAGATGGTGCAAATTTTGAAACCACCTGAAACATATTTCCAGCTTGAAAATAACAAACTTGTGAATTATAATGGCTCATTGGTGGGAGAATCTCCACACATTACAATTCATACCTCTCTAATAGTCATCACAAACTCTAAAAATATATACTTTGGTGCAAACCTAAAATAACGTTTGACAATCTAAAATAGTTCCAATTAAGCACCACTGTTAACCCATAGACATCCATTCACTAAACCATAAACTTATGTCGATCTAAATCACCTCAAACTTTGATATTAGACCAATCAAATATGCACATAATCACTTCTAAAATAAAACACCCAATTACATAATATTGTGAAATGCATCAACTTTTACTCATCATAGAGTGTCAACTAACTATTAAACACACACTTTATCATAGATTTCCAATTCCCTTGTCAAAATGCAAATTCATCGTGATTCCCTCAAGATACCCCTATATCATTATCTTAACACAACAAATTATAATAACACTCATAAATATCAACATTTTTAAACAACATATATAGAAAAAAATTCAAGGAACAAGAGTGTAAATTTAAAGTCCACTTACTAGGGTCAATACCATAAAAAAAGGATAAGAACTATAGGTGTGCAAATTATAATCATATGTGCGAGATTGAACTTGGACAAAGTGCTAGTTATTTATCAATCTTTTCAAACTTCACAATTTTAAATATGATACTACATATAAGATTTGGGTATTAGGTACAAATTACTTCAAAACATTTTCCTCTTATAAACAAAGCTAAGCACCCTAATCCTCTTTGTTAATTTTCATATCATGTTTGTGTATTGTTTCAACTCAACTCCTTAATTTAGGGTAATCTGATTATTAATGCTTTTTTTATTTATTTACCCTAGCTTAATACATAAAAAAATGAAAATAATTATTTTATTTATTTTCACTTTGGTGACACATTTTATCTTACACCCCTTAGGATTTGGCTAAATAGGGTATCAATTTTCTTTTTAGATACGAAGCTTTTGATATTTTGTTTTTTACATCAAATATGGAACTTATCTTGATCCTTATTATTTTATAGGGTTTTTCCATTTGTGTGTATGACAAAGCTTCATCCTCCTCCTCATATCCAACTAAGAATCCATAGATTGAATCCTAGCATGGCCACGATTCAAGCTAGTCAAGCTAAAGATGGTCTAGTTGAGAATTTGTATGCTACTACTTATAATAATGTAGAAGAATAACTTGATAATAATGCCTATGCCAAGAAAATAAATAACTGAGATGTTACTTTAACTACACAAATGCTTTCTTAAAGTTGACAGCTCACATGACTTATCAATTGATAAGCCATATGTATTTGAAGTACTTAAGGTTATAGGAGAAAGGATAAACTTGTCAATTCCTTTTAGTGGCATGTCTCTCCTCTCTCTTTTGATATCTTACTTCCATCATTACTCCTAGTTTTTATTTTCTTGTGTTGGTGCCCATTTTTATGTGTTTAATTTGTTCTTTGTTGTGTTTCACAGGTTAAGTTTTTCACCCTATTCACCCAATAACCAATCTGAGAAGTCTTCAATTGAGTCCCCTATATTGTTAGGAATTAATGTTAGTGCTCACATGAATAATAATGTGTGGTTCATGTAATTATTGTGGATGTTAAGAATATTATATGTGTTATGGTTTGTTAGTTTAAATATTAGAATATTGTGTGTGAAGAAATATTGTAGGGTATTGTAATATTCAAGTTGTTAGAACAACTTGTCTATAGAAAGAAATGATTAAAGATGAGGTTATACTAGTTCTCCTATAATTTAGAAGATATCACTCTTATAAATATGTAATAGCTTATTGAACGAAAATGAAGAATAGAAGCATCTATGTGTTGAAAATTTTATATATGGCTTCCATAAACTCTCCTCAAATCTTTGCCCATATTTCTTATATGGTATCGGAGTGATACTCGTTCATGGTCATTCATATATTCTTTCATAATTTCATGCACCGTTGTTGAATGAGCTAGCGCAGGTTTTGGTTGGACGTGAGTTGCCAGTTGTGGAGGATTTGCATTTTGACGGGATCTGTACACCAAGCCGACGCATAAGGAATGAGTATGGGGGAAGCACAATTTTATTTGTTTAAAATATTTGCATCCTTCTATTATTCTGCCCAAGATTTCTGATATGGTATCAGAGCGCAATCTATACCTTCATAGTGTCGCTCTGCAATTTATAAACAAATAAAGACAGTGACGATTTGGCTGAGACACTATGACCAGCTGAAGGAGATTTGTTGCTAATCAATGCCTACACAGTTCCTCTCGAGGAAACAATCATATCTCACGCCGACGTCTGTAGCGAGAGCCACGTAGCCTATCTAGTTCATTTGGGAGCTCTCACAATAACTTTATCACAATGTATAGCTTCCACCATTGCATGCTAATTTTCGTGCCTATGTTGCAGTCCACATTTTCACTTGCGGTCCAAAAATGTCATGCAAAGTAGTTTGTTGTTGCCATGCAATCTAGCATCACTACTATAGAAGCATTTAGGTTTTTGTTATGTGCATCTTTTGTTTATATGCATTTTGAAATCAATAGTCAAGTCATTTACAATTTAATTTAACTAGCTTTAGGTATGAATTGATAATTTAGACTTGAGTTTATTTTGGTCTTAGCGAAAAATTTGAGTCATTTGGCTTATTTTATTTAGAATAGGGTCCATTTTCACAAGTATTGTTGTGTTAGTGTGTAAACGTATTAAAACAAAAATATTTAAAAAATAAAAATTGCTTCAAATTGTAATTGGATGCATTATCGCTTGTACGCGACGTCCATTTTGAGGGGGACATTATAAAATTGAGCTTCAAAGTCAAATTTGCTAAGTAGCAAATGAATTGGAGGACAGAGGTATAGGAGGTTGGAGGTCAATTAGCGACCTCTCGTGAGTCACCAACGATGGGGCCGCATAGAGCTATTGTGGCATTATTTTGGCGTGTTTTTTGTTGTGTGCAGTGTGGTGTGTACCTGTTTGTAGTGTTCCTATTGCTTTGTGTGGTGGATGCTAGAAGAGAAATTGTATAAGATGACAGATAACTGTAGAGATCCTTTGAATGTGGTGATCCTTTGACTATCGTACTTCATTGGAAGATGATCGGTCAATGAATACGTTCATTGGCAATGGTGATCATGTGCAACAAGATCTAGACAACAAGATCTAGACAGTAGTATGCAATATGATATGATCCGCTTTTCAGTGTTCTTAGTTGTGTGAATAAGTGGAAATTTCACATTGTGGGGGGGAATAATAACCAATGTTCCATTCCCATTTCATGCCAAAATGGCTAAAGTCAAGGGCAGCTTCCAGTGGCAATGGCGGTTGTTGTCTATGTTGTTCAAGATTGAGTGGCAATGATTAATAACAGTGACTACAATTAAGAACATTGTGTTCTTATGGAATAAAATGTGAAACCTTTTCTAGTATGGGTTTTTTAGATTTGTGATATGTATGTTTATTCCTATATAACTTCCCTGATGTATAAGCATAGTGGAAAACAAAAGCACAAGAGTAAGTCAGTTCATGGATCTTGAAAGGGTTTGTGGGAGGATCTAGAAAACCACATGAGGTGGACAGTTGATGGGTTCCTGTCATGTCAAGGTTTGTGGTAAGCCTCTTTAAAACCATGGAAGGAGAGAGCTTTTCTTTTGGATGAAGGTCATGAGTCACATAGTTGGACATGCCACAAGGGTGAGCATACTGCAGAGGAGTGTGTGAATGTTTTTCTACCATGTTCACACTAAGGGGGGGTGTTAGGAATTAATGTTAGCACACTCACATGAATAATAATGTGTGATTCACGTAATTATTTTGGGTGTTAGGAATATTATATGTGTTATGGTTTGTTAGTTTAAATATTAGAATATTGTGTGAGAAGAAATATTGTACGGGATTGTAATATTCAAGTTGTTAGAACAACTTGTCTAGAGAAAGAAATGGTTAGAGGAGGTTATACTAGTTCTCCTATAATTTAGGAGATATCACTCCTATAAATATGTAATAGCTTATTGAATGAAAATGAAGAATAGAAGCATATTACTATTTGTTGAAAATTTTATGTATAGCTTCTATAAACTCTCCTCAAATCTCTACCCATATTTCTTATATATATTGAGTAATTATCTAAGGGATTTCATTCAAAGTGTGATTATCAAATATCCTTAGTAAAAAAAAATTCAGGTGCTTTACGGTCAATGGCTTGTAATTTTTCTTTTCTTTGGGCCACTTTAGAAAATTTTGGGGTTTTAAGGTTTCTCATATCATCATGTTGGTCTAACTTGTCATCCTTGACGAGTCTAATTTTCCCTTCTAAGCCTATTTTCCTTGAAATCCAAGATTCTAGGTTTGGTCATTCATGCATCCTTTCCTCAACTACCAGCTTTCCTTCCTAAAATTCTACTTTTCAAAATTTTGAGGTTTTGGGCTTTCTCATGTCATCATACTGGTCTAACCTATCATCCCTAGCATGCCATCCCCAAATAGTCTAATTTTCTCCTCTAAGCCCATTTTCCTTGATATCTAAGATTCTAGGTTTGGTCATTCATACATCCTTTCCTCAACTACCAACTTTCCTTCCCAAAATTCCACTTTGCAAAATTTTTGGGTTTCAAGGTTTCCCATGTCATCATGTTAGTCTGGCTTGTCATCCCCGAAAAGTTTGATTTCCCCCTCTAAGCCCATTTTCCTTAAAATATGTGATTATGGGTTTGGTCATTCCTGCATCCTTTCCTCAATGACCAACTTTCCTTCCAAATTTCTACTTTGCAAAATTTTGGGGTTTCAGGGTTTCTCATGTCATCATGTTGGTCTAACCTATCATCATCCTTAGCATGCAATCCCCAACAAGTTTTATTTTCCCCTCTAAGCCCATTTTCCTTAAAATTTGAGATTTTGGATTTGGTCATTCATGCATCCTTTCCTCAATTTCCAACTTTCCTTCCCAAAATTCCTCTTTGAAAATTTTTAGGGTTTCAAGGTTTCTCATGTTGTCATGTTGATCTAATGTGTCATCCCTAGAATGCCATCTCCGACAAGTCTAATTTTCCCCTCTAAGCCCATTTTCCTTGAAATATGAGATTCTAAGTTTGGTCATTCATGCATCCTTTCCTCAACTGCCATCTTTCCTTCCCCAAATTCCACTTTACAAAATTTTAAGGTTTCAAGGTTTCTCATGTCATCATGTTGGTCTAACCTGTCATCCCTAGCATGCCATCCTTGACAAGTCTGATTTAGATATTTTGAGGTTTCTCATACCCTCATTCTTGTCAAACTTTTGAGGCATTTTTCCCTTCTTCCACCTTTGGCATGCAAAGTATTGAAACTCTGTTATTCAAATGAAAATCCCTATCTACCTTTCTGCACGATCAAGGAAGCTATTAATGGTGTCAAAATGGACATGATTCAACAAGTGATGGTTCTCATAGGCCTCTCGGTACCTTTGGACCCCTCTGAAACATGGTTAGTATACAAAATCATATGGTTGATGGTGTAAGGGGCAGGCTTCAAGTGTATGGCCATGTGAAGATGATGCAAGTGGACATGGGAAGCCTACACAATTTTAGATAACCATGGTTATTCCCCCAAGGTTTCTAGATGGTGTTGAAAGATATTTTCTAAGATGAACAAAAGAAAAGAGAGGAGTATTTGCAGAGCTAGTGGAAGAAAGATACTCACAAGAAGCCCTGCAACTTCAATTTCTAGTTCTAAGTGTAGATATTTTAGCATTGTAATGATCTAAGATTTTTCCCAAACATGTAATACCACTTGTAAGCTTTGAGGATTGATTGATTAAAGGCATAACCAACCTTAGTTGAGTGTCTCCTTATGTATGGTATGCACTTCTAGATGTATGATGTTTAGTTTTTCAACCAAAAGTCTATAAAATCCTTGCAAGGCTTTTGCAAGGTATATTTTCAACATACTTAAGGAAGTGTATAGGTATGCTTATGGATAAATGAGTAGAATCTCTTAATATTATACAAGCATCTATTATTATTTTGGTTGTATGTGTAGAGCCTAGCTTGCATGTGCATTCTGAAAAGAATTGTCTTTTGTAATATCTTGATTAATATATCACCTAAGTTTTTGTTACTATATGTTTGATCGAATCCAAAGACTTTGTTGTCCAATGAATAAAGACACCAGTCTATGACTAGTTTTTTCTCCCATCACCCTCAACACATTCCAAATACATCAACTCAAACACCATTTAGTTTTATTTTTTGTGTGTTCCAATATCATGTTCAAATGAAGATGACAACACAAGGGTGTATCATAAACACATTCTCAAACACTTTTATGGTAGATTGTTGTTAATAAGGCACTCGTCCTTACATCTCAAAACTAGCACATAGGTATATTGTGACACCAATATTGGGATACATTGTGTAGTGAATATAGTTTGGTGTAAGGCAATCTTTAGTCTTTCAATCGTCAATTCAACACCTTAGGGAAAACCCACCATGGTCTTACAAAGCCAAAAGTGAATGAGGTCTTACCCATCTTAGCAGTTGGTTCTAAGTTGCCTAACCTAAAGCCAAGTTTGTGGTGATCTTCCCAAGTTTGACATCCCTGACACTTGGGAGATTATTAAACCTTAGGGATTTGGTATCACTAAGAAATTGAAGACCCATGTTACTTAGTGATCATGGTGCAACTAGGGAAGTGTTGTTATTTGGTTTGAAATCAAAAATCTATTGACACCCCTCGCACTTGGGAGATTATCAAACCTTAGGGATTTGGGATCTAGAACTTAGATCACCAAGAAATTGGCATCATTTCCAGGGATACTATAAATCAATAATCAATTTGAAGACCCATGTTACTTAGTGATCATGGTGCAACTAGGGAAGTGTTGTTATTTGGTTTGAAATAAAAAAATTGTTGATTATGATTATTTTATCATTCAAGGAGTGGTGACTCTATCAAGGAAGATCTAGAATTTTGTGCCAGAGGATAAATAATGGAAAAAGATCAGTGTTCCAAAGATCGAGAAATTTCTAAAGCTAGTTCTACTAATGCAAGAAGATGACAAGAACAATGAAAAGATAAAAATCCAAGTCCCCTTTACATAATTCAAGAAATACTATAAAATTAGGTACTATAGGTAGAAGTTATACTTCTAGAGATTTTGATCAATATACATTAGATGATTCAACTGATAGTAGGGTTAGAACTACTAGAATAACTTTCAGACATAACTATACTAGGTATGGAAAAGAAACAAATCCTAGTGCAAAAAATATAAATGTGGGTTCACCTCAAATTCCACCTCAAAGAAACCCTATGTTTCAACCTCTAAGAAAGAAAATGAAAGGTAGGCATGATACTCCTCAAACTTTTGGGCATGAAGTGAAAACCCCATTCCAAGATTTTGACCCAAATATTTTGTTATAAATTGAGCATAGAGAAATGGAATTAGATCAACACATTTATATTATTGATCTCAAAGAAAGGTAGTGTGAGAGGCACAAATTACATTACAATAGGCCTAATTAGCTTAGAAATCCCTATTACTAAATCAACAACAAAACATTTCCTAGTAGACACTACAAAATATTATTCCACGAAAAAGTATTGCTCAACCTCAAAATGTGGTACCAATTTTTCCAATTCAATAAGTGCTTTTTGAGCAAAAAAATTAGCCTAATCCTCATAAAAAAAATAATACAAAAGGTTGGGATCAACCCCAAAATACAAGCTCAAAGATTTATTCCAATGAGACCAACATTGGGATTAGAAAGATACAAACTGTTGGAGTTTTGTGGAATCCTTTTTATCCTAATCCAATTCTAGTTGTGATTAGAGGGAAGGTGTCAAAAATATAAGGTAAAAATGATATCACTAGTGAGGACCACTTAAGGAATTTCATCAGTGTCACTAATGAATATGAGATCAAATATGAGGATGTCTTGATGGAGATTTTTGTGCAATCATTGGAAGAAAATGCAAAATAATGGTACAAGAATCTTTCAGACAACAATATAGATTCATGGGATGATTTTATGAGGGTCTTTCAACTGCAATATGGAGAAAGAGTGGATCCAAATTTTGCATTATAGAAGCTAACTACCATTAGAAAAGGATAAAATAAATTGGTTACCTATTTCAACAATAGATTCATTATGACAATGAGAGTACCTCACCAAGTAAGGCCAAATGATCCTATGTGCCTTGTTCTGTATTGTGGAGTACTTAATTTTTAAATTTAGGCTATCTTTTAAGAGATAAGAACCCTCAAACCTTGAGGGAATCATATGCAATGGTAATTAACATAGAGATAAATTTGAAAGCATCTGGAAAAGATAAAAAAAGAGTTGATATAAGATTCTTGAAACAAAATGCAACAACTTCCAGCAAGCCTCTCACTACTAAAGAAAAACTAGAGAAGTTGATGGGATCCATGAAGGATCTTTCAACAATGTTGCAAAGAATGAAAAGGGAATTTAATCTAATATTGCTCTTTCACATTTTAATGACAGTCATAGGTTGCATAACAAGCCCTACAATTGTGATTGGTCTAAGAGACCTAGAGGTAATGACAAACAAATAGCACCAAGGACACCAAAAGAAACACACCCTTGATCCCTTGAGGAAGGATAATGTGAATCTTCAACAAGATTCATTTTGGTGTGATATGTGGTTGTCATTGATGTCAACACTATTGGAATTAATGTCTTTAAGGCTATATATGTCAAGGATATTGAGAAAATTGTAATAAAATAAGTTGCAAGTTGTCAATGGTGAAGTGAAGTTCAGTATGTTGGCTAGCTCAGTATGTTGATGATCAGATGTTGTGGATTAAAGGGTTTTTTGTCGAGCATATCTAGTTTATCCACCGAAAGTTTCAGACGTTTGCATGAAGATTTGATAGAGTTATGAGTATCTGTGTTCTGACAGTTTTTTTGTTGCTTTAGTTGGTATTCCTGAAAGAGGATGATGTAATTCTGGTAAGTTCAGTTGTTGCGGATGCTTCTCTAGTGATTCATTATTCTTGTGGATGTTTCTAGATCATGCTTGATCTGTGTTGTACATCCGCATTGATCATTGTGCTCGCAATTGGTGATTTTTATTTTGCGTGTTCATGTTTTTCATGTTCATGGTCGATAGGGTGATTGTAGCATGTTGTGGATCTTCGAGGAATCATTATTGAAGATGTTTCATGTTCAAGGATGTTTTTTTGGGTCATCACTATGTTGTGGCCGACATTGGTTGATTCACATTGATAATTATTTATGTTTTGGGTCAACATTTTGTATTCATTTTATATTTTATTGGAGCTGACATGTAGATGGTGTTATTCCTAGTTGCAGATATATATGACCGATTGTTTATCTCATTTGAGACATGTGAGAAGAAAAATGTGTGAGTGTTATGTGCGAATAAAGTTTAGATCTTTCAAAGGCAAAAGTAAAGTGTGAAGAAGAGTGATCAGGAGAAAGAGTGTTCATGTACTTAACCGGAATTGTAATCAAGCATTAGAAGATGCTATTTTCTCAGTTCAAAATCTTTTAGATGGATTTAATCTGAATGTAACTTTAAGACAATGTGTCTTCCCTTGGGCAGTAAGCCTCTTTGTATTTGAGCAGTGAGCTCTAGGCAGTGTGCCTGAATGCATGTGCATTCCCCATTTTCTATACTTTCAACAAAGTATAAACTTGTGGATTAATCTCCATTGTGGTTTTTCCCCTAATAGGGTTTTCATGTAAAAATCTTGGTGTTATGTGTGTTTCTGATGTGGTGATGGTTTTTTTTTTCATGTTTAATTATCAGATTTGAGATTAAGTTTAATAAGCATAATTTATGTGACAACTGATTCACCCCCCCTCAGTTGTCTACCCTTATGTTGCCAACAATTGGTATCAGAGTTGATTCCTTGGAAGAAGTTTAATAGCTTGAGGTGATCCGGGATGGTGACATACAAGAAGGATAGTCTGAGATTTGATGGAACAAATTATTCTCTGTGGAAGACTCGAATGGAGTGTCATCTGAGATGCATCGGTGAACCTTATTGGAACATTACAAAGAATAGATATATCATCCCACAGAATGGTCCTTCTACTGCGGGTGAGATTAAAGATGTCGAATACAATATCAGGGCTAAGGAAGCATTGTTGAGTGCTCTGACTGATTTTGAAATGACAAATGTAATGGAGCTTAAGATTGCTTATGAGATCTGGAAAAAGTTGGAAAATTTGTATAAAGGTGATGCCCATGTGAACATTGCTAAGCTGCAAAGTCTGAAAGGGAAATATGAAACAATGAAAATGGGTGAAGATGAGAACATCATTGCTTTTATGCAGAGAATGAATGAACTTGTGTGTAATATCAGATGTGCTATTGGAACATTGGAAGAATCAAAGATTGTTGCTAAAGTGCTCAGATCCTTACCTACTGCATACAAACACAAAGTTGTTGATATTGAGGAGATTCGGACTATGAAAAATGTAACCAAAGACATGTTGATTGGTAAGTTTGTTGCTTTTGAGTTAAGTGAGTTTGGTGATGCTCTTCCTAAGATAGAATCTGCATTCAAAGCTACTACCTTTGGAAAAGATAAGCAAAGATATGATTCGGGAGAAATTTCCTCTAGAAACTTGTCCAAGTATGAGCAGGAAATGAGAGAGATTGAAGAAGAAGAGAGAAAGCTAGATGAGCTTGAAGCACTTCTTGTCAAGAGGGTACCCAGAGGAGAAGGTAAGTATAAAGGGAAATTTCCTCTTAAATGTTTTTCATGCAATAAGATAGGTCATTTTTCCTCAAGGTGTCCAGAAAGAGTTCCTAAGCTAAGACCTAACAAGCCTAGATTCCAAAGAAAGTGTTATTTTTCTACTGATGAAGGTGTGACATTTGATGAATCTGATAAAGGGAATGTAAGTGAAGATGAGTATGTATTTATTTCTATCAAGGAAAGTAATCCTGTACCTATTGATTCTACTAGCTTCATGAATGTGGAGAAAGCTCTAATTGTCAAAGTTGAAGAAAAAGATGAATGGGTGATCGATAGTGGATTCTCTCATCACATAATAGGTGATAAAAGTAAATTTATGAGCTTGGAAAAGTATGATGGTGGTGTTGTAAGATTCGGTGATGAAAAAGTTGGTGTAATCAATGGAAGAGGATCCATTTCTTTTGATGGTAAGCATAATACTGATGATGTTCTATATGTTAAAGGTTTGAAGCATAATCTTTTAAGTGTTGGACAGATGGTTGACAAGGGATATAATCTTCAATTCAAGGATGGAAAGTGTAAAATATTGGGGAGTTCTAGAAATGTGATTGCTTCAGGTACAAAAACAAAAGGTAATATCTTTCACCTAAGTACTACTAATAAAAGTTGTTTGATTGCTCAAGTTGATGAAAGTTGGTTGTGGGATAGAAGATTTTGTCATCTAAACCTTGACAATATTATCAAGATAAGTTCTACTCAGGCTGTGAGAGATCTTCCTAATTTGGTAAAGCCTACTAATACCATATGCAAGGAATGTCAATTAGGGAAGCAAACTAGAGTCTCATTCAGAAGAAAACGATATTGTTCAAATGAAGTATTGGAGCTTGTGCATATTGATCTGTGTGGTCCTTCTAGAGTCAGAATTTTATAAGGAGACTGGTATTTCATGTTACTCATTGATGATTATTCTAGATTGATATGGGTTGCTTTATTAAGGGAAAAATATGAAGCTCTAGAGAAATTCAAGATTTTTAAGGCTAAGGTTGAGACACAGATAGGTCTGAAGATTAAATGTCTAAGATCAGATAGAGGTGGTGAATTCATTTCTAGCGATTTTAATTACTTCTATGAAGAGCATGGAATAAAGAGAAAATTATCTACCTCGCAGACCCCTTAGCAAAATGGAGTTGTGGAAAGGAAGAACAGAATAGTCCTAGATGTTGTTAGGACTATGATGCTAGAAGGAAATGTCCCACATATCTACTAGAGAGAAGTTGTGAGTACTGTTGTTTATACTCTCAATTGGGTACAAGTCAAAGGTGATACTGGTAAGACCCCTTTTGAGCTATGGTTTGGTCATAAGCCTACTGTTAGATACTTTAAAATCTTTGGGAATAAATTCTATATCAAAAGAGATGAAGATATAGGAAATTTTGATGCTAGGAGTGGTGAAGGAATCTTTCTCGGTTACTCTACTAAAAGTAAAGCCTGTGGTGCTTCAACAAGAGATTGAGGAAAGTAGTTGAAAGTTAAAATGTCAAGGTTGATGAAGACACAGTTAGACCATCCAGAACCTGTGGATATGATTCAGATGATCAAAATTTTAGTTCAGTTCAAACTTAGAATCAAGTGTAGATCATTCCAATGAATCAGAAAAGCCAAGAGGAAGGAACTAGTGAAAGTTCAGAAGTGAGATCACAAGAGTCTGAAGTTCAAGAACATCCTAAGACTCCAAGGTATGTAAGATTGAATCATTCAGAAGATCAGATTATAGGTGGTAAGAACAAAGGTGTTCAAAATAGGAGAAGAATTGTAGAAGAGTATTGTTTGATTTCAAAGACTGAGCCTAATAATGTCAATGAAGCATGTAAAGATGAACATTGGATGGAAGCAATGAAAGAATAGCTACTGCAAATTGAGAAGAATGATACATGGATTCTTGTTCCTAGACCTAAGGACAAAAATGTAATTGGAACTAAATGGATCTTTCAGAATAAACTAAATGAGAAAGGTGAAGTTATCATAAACAAAGCAAGACTGGTGTGTAAAGGATACTTTCAGATGGAAGGAATTGACTTTGAAGAAAATTTTGCTCATGTTGCTAGGATTGAAGTTGTGAGAATATCTCTTGCCTATGTTGCTTACAAAAACTTCAAGGTTTATTAGATGGGTGTCAAGTCAACATTTTTAAATGGTGAATTGAATGAAGAAGTATATATTGAACAATATGATGGATTTCAATTGATTGATCAGGGAGATATGGTTTGCAGATTGAAGAAAGCATTCTATGGACTTAAGCAAGCCCCAAGAGCATGGTATTCCAGATTGGATAAGTATTTGTTGAAGCTTGGATTTAATAAAGGTACTGTTCATAGTAATTTGCATTTCAAGATTGATCATGATAAAGATTTGATTGTTGAAGTCTTTGTTGATGATATCATTTTTGGAGGAGATGATAGTTTGTGCATGAAGTTTGCTGATGAGATGCAGAGTGAGTTTGAGATGTCCATGATTGGAGAAATGAAATTCTTTTTGGGATTGCAAATTGCTCAGCTAGATAAAGGGATATTTATATCTCAGTCCAAGTATGTGAAAGAATTGCTAAAGAATTTTGGTATGGAAGATTCAAATCCAGTTGGTACACCTATGGTGACCGGATGTAAGTTGACAACAGATGATGATTCTCCTAAGGAAAATCAGACTAGATATAGATCCATGATTGGTGGATTGCTCTATTTGACTCAAACTAGACCTGATATCATGAATGTCGTATGCATTGTTGCAAGATTTCAAGTTGATCCTAAGGAATCTCATGTGACAATTGTAAAGAGGATTTTCAGGTACTTGAAGGGAACAGTTGATTTTGGCCTATGGTATCCTAAAGATGACAACCTTACTTTGAGTTCTTTTATTGATGTTGATTGGGTAGGAGATGTGAATGATAGAAAGAGTACTAGTGGTAGTGCATTTTTCTTGGGAAAGAAGTTGATTTCATGGTTAAGTAAGAATTAGAATGCCATTTCCTTATCTACTGCAGAGGTAGAATACATTGTTGTTGCTAACAATTATACTCAAGTATTGTGGATGAAGCAAATGTTAAAATATATCAGAGTTGTGTATGATGAACCTACTAACATATTTTGTGATAATTCAAGTGCTATTAACATTTCTAAGAATCTGGTGCTGCATTCAAAAACCAAGCATATATCTATCAAGTTTCACTTTCTGAGAGACCAGGTGAGTGAAAATGAAGTCAGACTGGAGTATGTGCCTACTAAAGAAAAGATCATAGATATCTTTACCAAACCCTTGCCTAAGGATACTTTTGAGTATCTCAGAGGGAAGCTAGGGGTGATTACCCCTCCTAATCAAAATTAAGATGTATTGACTTGCATCAGTCTGTGCATTTCATAGTCATATCTTGAGATTCAGATTGATGTTGTGGTGACTGCTACTTAGAGGGAATAGTAAAATGTTTAGAAAATGTGGTTCAAATCTTGTGTGGAGAAAGGTACACATTACCTTTGTCATTGATGTCAAAGGGGGAGAAGAGTAATGTGAAAACTATGAATTATCTGGGGAGAAGAGTCAAAATCTAAGGGGGAGAAAGTGCTAAGAGAAAGTTGTGTTGATGGTGTTTTTCACATCATGTGTTTCCATCAATGCCAAAGGGGGATATTGTTGGATGTTTCTTATATGTGTTTGTCATTGATGTCAACACTATTGGCATTAATGTCTTTAAGGCTATTTATGTTGAGGATATTGAGAAAATTGTAATAAAATAAGTTGCAGGTTGTCAGTGGTGAAGTGAAGTTCAGTATGTTGGCTTGGTTGATGATTAGACATTTTGGATTAAAGGGTTTGTTGTCGAGCATATCTAGTTTATCCATTGAAAGTTTCAGAGGTTCGCATGAAGATTTGATCGAGTTATGAGTATTTGTGTTCTGACAGTTTTTTTGTTGCTTCAATTAGTGTTCCTAAAAGAGGATGATGTAATTATAGTAAGTTCAGTTGTTGTGGATGCTTCTCTGGTGATTCATGATGCTTGTGGATGTTTCTAGATCATGCTCTATCTGTGTTGTACATCCGCATTGATCATTATTCTCGCGATTGGTGATTTTCTTTTGTGTGTTCATGTTTTTCATGTTCATGGCCGATAGGGTGATTGTAGTGTGCTATGGATCTTTGAGGAATAATTATTGAAGATATTTCATGTTCGAGGATGTTGTTTTGGGTCATCACTATGTTGTGGCTGATATTGGTTGATTCACATTGATAATTATTTATGTTTTGGGCTGACAGTTTGTATTCATTTTATATTTTATTGAAGCCAACATGTAGATGGTGTTATTCCTGGTTGTGAATATATATGACTGATTGTTTATCTCATTTGAGACATGTGAGAAGCGAAATATGTGAGTGCTATGTGCAAATAAAGTTTAGATCTTTTGAAGGTAGAAGTAAAATGTGAAGAAGAGTGAGAAAAAGAAAGAGTTTTCATGTGCCTAATCGAAACTGTAATCAGGCATTAGCATATGTTGTTTTCTCAGTTCAAAATATTTCAGATGGATTTAATCTGAATATAATTGTAAGACAGTGTGTCTTCCCTCAGGCAGTAAGCCTCTTTGTATTTGAGCAATGAGCTCCAGGCAGTGTGCCTGAATGCATGTGCATTCCCCATTTTCTATACTTTTAATAGAGTATAAACTTGTGGATTAATCTCCACCGTGATTTTTCCCCTAACAGGGTTTCCACGTAAAAATATTGGTGTTATGTGTGTTTCTGATGTGGTGATGGTTTTTGCTTTCATGTTTAATTATCACATCTGAGATTAAGTTTAATAAGTATATTTTTTGTGACAACTGATTCAACCCCCCCTCTCAGTTGTCTACCCTTGTGTTGCCAACAATATGTTACTTGTATTATGATCAATCTATTGATGGTTAGAAGTAACACAACAACATTAAACAAAATATTTCTACTCTATTTCTCTTTAAAAAGATAGATGATCTAAAACCGCCTATCTTCCAAGGTCTATGTAGTTGGTTCTCAATTGTGTTGTTATTATTCAGTGGTCCATGCAACCATAATATTCAAGGGGCCTGCTGGTAAACGAGTACAAACTAGACAGTGCAACGTAATTTAACATTGGAGGGTTTAAATAAATAACAAAAAGATAGATCAAGGCTTAGGACAACAAAACATGAAAACAGATTACTTTTAGTTCAAACATGCAATTCTTATAATGAGCATTTTCCTAATTCACTAAAACCATAGAACAATACAATTTATGAAACAATCCATACCATCGCATCCATTCATAGTGCAGATTTAAAGCATACAACTACTCATCACCACTTTTTTTTAGAACTTTTCAATAACACAATCCCATAAGCTCATTACTAAAATTAACAGATCAACAAATATCAAGAAATATTGTCCACAGACAATGCAATAAAATGGTTTTCAAATTCGGAGTCTTCTATTGATTTTCATCAAATAAGAAACATTTATGCACAATAAAATTCACTGGCATATGAATAACCATTGTTCATTAACATCATCATTAAACTAATAAACTTTTGAAATAAAACTAATTGCGTTAAAATTGTAAAATATTTGAGTATCTTGCATAAAAGCTGCAAAACTGTAAATTGTATCTAATCTCTCTTTAGGTAGCTAATTTGACTTCAATTAGCCAACTTTTACAATGAGGAGAGAATTCTAAATTATAGACAACATTAGCATCAATTCCTCCTATCAAAAATCAAGATCCACAATTTGGGCCCAGATCCACAATCATAGGGATGCCCAGTTAACTTCAAGTGTTTGTCTCTATTGAAACTGTAGGTGCTAAAAGGTACGACACATGCCTCTTCAATCAAAATCTGAATGTGAGTTCTGATTTCATCCTCTGCGGATCAACATTCCCAACTTCTAACTCACCAAAAACTGATCTGGAGTCGTTCATTTGCTCAAAAACTATCATGGAAATGTTGTTGTCCCAAAAGGAGCCTAACCTACTTGTCCTCCTCATGAGGAATCCCATGATACTCATCATAATTGGGGAAAATATGCTTCAACGTATCATCATCAAGTCCATCGACCTAGTTAGCTTTGAACTTTGACTCTTCAAATCTTCTTTTCACTGCAGCAATAGTTTCCCTTAGCTGACTGACGTTTGTAATTGCCCACCGTATGTCACACTTGATATCTAGCAGCCTATCCATAAGAGTTGACTTAGCAATGTCTCCTTCTTTCATCATTTTATCAAGTTGCACTTCCCAAGCATCTTTGATTTCTCCCAATGATTTGAGTCTTTGATTCGGGGGTGAAACCTTATCAATGATTTTTGCAACAATATTTTCAAATATGCCTGCATTTTCCCATATCTTATGAATTCCTTTGAGCATATCTATCCTTTGTTCAATGAGATTTTGTGTTTTGAAAACAAACACATTAATAGACCTTGAAATATATTTGAGGCTCTCATCACCCAAAATGTGTGACTGAACCAACTCCTCATCGAAAAATTTAGCAATCACCTTCAACTTTCCCAAGTACTACTTGAGCTTCTCTTCCTCTTCCCACCATTTCCTTATAGATTCTTCTATTGTTTTAACCAAGTAATGACCTGCATGATAGTGTTTAAAACCTTCATCCAAATGCTTATCTATGTCAGTCTTGAAAACATTGAACTAATTATCAAACCATGTGGCCTTTTTTTTCATTTCACTCAATCCATCCACCTCCTTTCGGCTCATCAAAACAGGGATCTTCGATGGTGTGGGTTGTTTAGGAGTGGATTAAATTAACTCCTTAAAAAAATCTTTCATCTTTCCCACTCGAGCCTTAAGCTCATCTTTAGCCCGCTTATATTTGATTAACCTTGACTTGGTGGTGGTGGACATAATATCGATCAGGTTTATTTGTTGATCCCTGGTATGTTTCCCTAGATTAACATTACTTATCTGATAATCCTTAGCCTGTAGTTCTCTATCATCCTTGTCAGCAATAGGAGTAGCAATTTTTGCTATTAAATCTCCCTCATCAGTCGACTTTGTGGAATGCACAACATGAGGCTTCTTCCTGGGTCTTTCCTTGTCAATCTCCACGATCATCTCATCCCATGTCACTGGATGAGCTTGCACTTGTTGCCTCTTTTCTAAATTTAGATTGAGCCAAGTGGGAGCAACCGACTAATTAGTCACTTGTTGAACACTAGGAGGTGTCAAAGACGGAGGTGTAGAAGAAATTACCCCAATGATTTGCTGAGAAGAAGCCTTTTGTTGATCCTCTTGTTCTTTCTGTAACCGTTCCTGCTCAATCTTCTCATTTTGGGCTCTAATCTCTTCTATCTTCTTTATTTCTTCCTCTTTCCTTGCAACCTCCTCTTCATCTTCCAACCTCTGTTGTTCCAACTCTTTTGCACAGAGTTTTTCTTTTGCAGCCTTTTCCTGCTCAACTTTTCTCTGTTGCTCCAATTCACGTTCAAGAGCCTCTTCTTTAGCCTTCTTTTGTCGGGTTAGCTCTTCGATTTTCTTTCTTTTTTCTTCCTCTTCCTGAGCTAACTGCTCAGCAGCTAACCTTTGGGCACTTTCTAGTAATTCCTCTTGCTCCTTTTCAGTCAAAACTTCGTTCAACTCCAATTGCTCACCATACAAGCTTCCAGTTTCAAACCCAGTTTCCTCTTCTCCTAGTTCCTCCTCAACCTTCTTCAGATATTCCTCCCATTCGGGTCTTTCTCCTTCTTGAGAAAGAGTTCTTTCAGAGTTGAATAAATAGGTGATTATGTTACATCAATCATAGGGGCCCTCTCCTCTTCAACATTTGTTGTTCCTGACATTGATTGCATGGTAGGAGTGGCTTCCTCAATTTGTATAGGGACAACAAAAGGTACTTTTTTGTAAGCTTGTTCTCCAGGGTATACAATAGCCAAGGGTGTGGCACCCAGTCCTGAAACAACTCCAGCAACAGCTGCCTCATAAGTAACTTTAGCTCTTTACAAAGCATCATCAATTTGTTGTAATGAAATTTCCTCTTCTATTGAGGCAGGCTCTTCTGTGGCTGCCTTTGTTGCTGCAACACCTTTCTTTAATTTCTTATGTTGTTTTGTCTCTATGGAGGAAGCAAGTTCACTGCTAGACCCCCTCTTCTTGGAATATGTTCCCCTTGGTTGCTTTAACTGAAGTTCAATCCATCTTATACTTATGTCCACCACTCCTCGTGATATTTTACAGATCTTAGTTTCTTCTTTTTCCATCCAATTGATGGGTTCCAAATCCTTAGTAGCAACTTGATCCATTTCATATCTAGGATCAAGTGTGATCCCATCATTTTTAGTGCCCTTCGGTATATCTATTTTAACTTTAAAATCCTTCATCTGGGGAATTGTTAATCTTTCATATCCCCGTTTTCTCACTTCAAACTGATCCTGAAGGTTGGCCCAAAAATCTTCAAGGAGTGGTTGATGATGGGGAAACTGAGAAGCATACAACCCATACATTTTTCTCCTTGGATCAAAGAGTTTCCTGCAAGTATTCTATTGTAAATTCAAAGCCTGAAATTCTTCTATTTTTTTAATCCATTATTAAAGACGAAAAAGAATAAAATCCCAATTACATTGGGAAAGTGACAAACAGTTTTATGTTGTGCAGAAAAATTGGCATTTACCTCGACAGCCTATCGAGCAAACTCCATTAAGACCCATCTATCACCACAACACCTTGGCAGTTTAAAAGGGTGACCATCATAACCAAACAATCTGAAATAAGTCGACTTGGGGTATTGAATAAACCAATATCCCCACTCTTGGATGAATTCCATAGCCTCTCGTGACAATTTGAGACCAATGTCACCTGTGAGTTGATTGATAGTAACATACAAAAATGCATCGTTGACTCTTTTAAAATGTTTTTTTGCTTCCTTAAGCTCCAGTTGGTCATAATGTTCCCAGACCTTCTTTTGATCTGGGCTATCATCCATTGACCCTTTAGTGTTCAACCCAGGAAACCATCCCATCTTGGCAGCACAATATATGACATATGAAGACATAAAATGTCTTGGTTTCTGCTACTTTTAGCAGTTGGTTATGGATATTATCAGAGATTATTTATCCCTAGTCTAGATATTGTTTCCCTTCCAAAATTAGTTGGATTAATGGGAACATCCAGTGTTCAAAGATGCAGGAATTTTCTTTACCAAATACTCTAGCTAGCAATGTAATTATGTCCCCTATATCCTCAGAAAAGTCAAACCTTTTGGGGTTATTTGGCACCTTCTTCACTAACTTCTTTTCTGTCTTAAGCCACTTATTAATCAACTTCTTATTTCCTTCCATGTCCTTTGCCCATATTTTAAGTGCAACATCCTCAGTCATAATCTTAAGATTGGGATAAGGAGGAGAGTAAAAAATGTGTCTAATCATTGTTGGGGTTAAATCAATTATTACATTACCCTATGCATCAATGCACTGCCTATGAATAGAATTGTATGTTTGTGCAACAGTTAGAATGAACTCAAGACACTACACAACAATAGGGAAACTAGCTACATGAGCTAGCCCAGACTCTGCAATCCTCTTTTCCCTTGGGGCAACATCTTCTGAAAAGGTATCTGTGTGAAACTGCTTCAAATCAAGGTGCCCCACTAGTGTATCACTGATATTCATGACCTCGAACCCAAACTTAGATGGTACCAGGTTCCCTTGGAATTTGTACTTCATTGTGAGAGGCGCTTGTTATGGTTTTAACTTATTTGGCCTTGTCCCCTTTGTTGTTCCTTCAGTGGGAACTTCCTCCTCTAAGTCAAACATTTGTTGATTATCCTACACTACTGAAAATTATCAAGCAAATAAAAGATATATGAAGAGGAATTTAGCACAAGAATTCAAATTATATTATCATTCATCAAAATAGACCCCATTTAGTAAGTTAGTCCAACACCATCGGGTTTCGAGTTCGGGACAAAATCGAGAGCTTGATCATTTTAAGCACAAAACTTAACTTTATCGGGAGTCAGGTTCTAGTCATGACTTGGCACCTATACCTTTGCTAATGAACAATTTTAGTGCAATTCCATGGTCTAATCCCACAGTGTTCAGGAATCAGGATCGGGTCTTTGCCAAGCAACAACACTTTAACCAACAAATTAAATGAAGGGGTCTTGCTGAGTCCCAATCCTGATGTTGAATCTGAAGTCGAGTTCAGGTTATGGTTCAGAACCAAACCTGACAGTGATGAACAGGTGTAAGTGGCTTCCTGAATTCTGATCCTGATGTGATATTGGGAATCAAGATCGAGACTTTGTCGTGAACCAGACCTTAACTATGCCAGATGAGAATAGGTCAGACCCAAGTTTCAATTCTGATATTGAATCGAAAGTTGAGATTGGGTCTTCGCCAAGTCATGGTACTTAGCGATGTGGCCAAGGTTCAGTGTCAACCCGACTTCCAATCCCGATGGGATGGCGGGGATCGAAATCGGGACATAAAGTAACACTTTGTCAAAACCCTTAATCATTTTATGACAACAAGCTGATACCCGATCCTGATAGAACATTGGGAGTCGGGTTTGGGGTAGTTGAAGGAACCTAGACTCAAAAAATTGTAACCCTAAGTGAATTTTTGATTCCCAACCCCAAAATACATGCGGGAATTGGGGATTGCATAGTAACAATAATGAAGGAAAAAACATGTAACAATATCTCCAAATTGTGCCTTCGAGATTGGATTATGGTTGGGACCAAGATTTTTGATCTAAAAATGGTCAAAATTTCAAGCTCATCAATTCAAACATAATTTTGACTCTTCAGGACGATAAAACCCTAGAAAACTAGGGAACAATGGGATGGACAATCCTGTGGACAAAAAACAAAACAAGCAACGAAAGAAAAATCAAAACATGCCCAACAAACCAAAAGGTTCAAGAATGGTGAAAACTGAAACGAAACAAACTAGGGGCAAGCGAGGAAAAAAAAACACCAAACACACGAATCAAGGGCAAACAAACACCAAAAAAATGAAGAAAAATGAAGGAAAACATAAAGCAAAATTCCCCCTACCTATGAACGCAACCAAGAATCTGACAGCATGATGAAATCAAAGTGCCTCCTTAAACCCTAGCTCTTGGCATTGCTCAAATTCTCCTCTTCAAACTATACAAGCCAGAATGGAGAGAAATCGAGGAGCGACACAATAAAAACCCATTCGCGTGTGCAAATGGTTAGGTATTAAATGCTGGTAAGTCGGGCCTTGGGATCAAGGCAGACATCATTAATGTTTGATTGCAAAAACAAAGGCTAGCGAGAGTCAGGATCAGGACTTGAATGAACACCTAAATTTCAATAAGTGCAAAGTTCAAACTAAGGTCTGAGGTCTGAAACTGGACAAACAAACAAGACAAAGTGGGAATCAGGATCGGGTCGAGAGATGAAACCAAAAATTTGACAAGTTTTGAGTGCAAGTCATAGTCCGATGTCTGATCTCAAAAAACACAAAGAGAGTTGGAAGTCAAGATCGGGGTGGACACAAGAACAAGAACTTTGGTTTCGGTTCTGGTCCGATGTCCAAAACCCAACAAACAAGCAAAACACACAAGGAAAAAAAAGCTAGAAGTCGGGATCAAGGTAGAAACAAGAAATTACATCTTGAAGGGTGCAAAGTAAAGGTTTTGATCTGAAACTCGACTTCGACACACAAAGAAAAAGACAAGGTAAAGCGCAGGGATTGAGATCAGAACATGAACTGGAACCTGAACTTAGAAAAGTAACAAGTGCCAGTGCCAACCGAAACTCGAACCCGAAAAACACAAAGGAAAAAAAGGAAAACATGACTTAGGAGAAAAAGAAACAACTCCTAAGGCCCGAACAGGAACACCGAGGACAAAAGAAAGAAAAAGGGGGACCCATTTTGACCAAAACAAAATGGGGTGGTTATGCAAGGCATAACACAATCCAAGTGTGTTGTTGTAAATATACTTGATGAAAAGAAAGAATTCCAAGAGCATGAGGGTACACCCAAATTTTATGATGATGCTAGCATAGATCAATTGGATGCCTATGAGGGTGAGGAATTATTTTAAAACAATTATGATAACCATCACGTTCCCTATGAAATTCCAAACAAATATTTTGAATAGATCAAGGAAGAAATGAGGTAGAGGTATAATAGAGAAAATACCTTGAATGAGGATATTAGAGATCTCACTGAAGTTGTTGTCATTCAAGTGCAAAGTGATTACCAGCTACAAAATAGGAAAGTAGGTGCCAAGGATAAAACTGAAGGTGTAGTTTCTCCATATGCATTAGTTGCATGTTTGAATAAATAAAAGAAAAAATATTATGTAGAAAGGACAACAAATAGGTTCATAGGAAAGTCTCCACCAAGAAAGAAGATGCATTTACCAAATTCACCCCTACAGAAAGTATATGTCCCAAAAATGAAAGGTGTTGATATCTCAACCAACGATGTGCGAAATCAACAAACTATTTGAGATTATTCCAAACAAAAGGCAACATGGGAGGTTGGGAAAATGGAAAATGCAAATCAAATTGTTGTTAATGATCAAGTAATGCCTTTAATACATGATACTAATGTTATGAAAATCTCATCTTCTATGCCTTTATCTGCATACCAGCCAATTGACATGCCTCAAGTCTTTAGTCAATTAAAAGTTCAAGTGCTAATTAGAGATCTACTAAGGATCCCTGGGCATAGGGAAAGGTCATTGTTATATCTCAATTCCCCTACCATATTTGATTAACTAGATGAATTTTTAGTTGTTCTCAAAGGTAGGGTAGAAAAATTTAATGTACAAGAGACCCCTGAGTTTTATCTGAGTACTCCTTCCGAAGGTAAAAAACAAACTATTGATCCATTTTATACATCTTTTCTAATAAATGGTTGGATAGCTCATAGTTGTATATTAGATTTTGAAGTATCCAATAATGTGATGCCATTAGAGGTCATGAACCACCTAGGTTTGCAAGATTTAAATTCTTATGGTAAGTGTTATGCCATGGATTCTCATGAGGTAAATATAATTGGGATAGTAAATAATGTTCCAATACAACTTGTTGCATACCTAAGAAAAATATTTTCAATAGATATTATCATAGTTTTTTTTTTTTTTTTATCTAAGTGGGATATGTTGTCCAGGAAGTGGGTAGCTCCGATGGTTGGTCACCTTCAAATGAATTTGTCTAATGCTACCATTCAATTGTGTGGGAAAGAAGTCGAATTATAGAGAGAAAAGAAAATGATGGTCATTATGAAGAACCGTAATGAACTAGAGAATGAGGTTTTTTACCTTGATGTAGAGCTTGATTTTTTAGTAGGCTACTATGATGATGAATCCGATAAGCATATTGCTTATAACTTGGTGCCCCCACATCCTCATTCAAAAAATGATAGACCTTGGAATATGAATTTTGATGGTGCATGTTCAAAAGGAGGTAATAGTGCAGGAATTATATTGGTGTCCCCCGAGGGCAAAGATTACGAGTTCACTTTCAAATTAAACTTTGAGTGCACCAACAATGTAGAAGAGTGTGAGGCTTTGATTCTTGGTTTAGATGTGGTTTCAAAATATGGAATCAAAGTGCATGATGATTCAAAAATTATGGTGTCTCAAATTAGAGGCATGTATGCTACAAAGGAAAGAAGGCTAAGAATGTATAGGGATGTTGTTATTGAAGCTTTTTATGTATTAAAAATTATTTGGGTGGAAAGAAAAATTAATGTGGTGTCTAATGAACTTTCTATGTTAGCTTCAAAATTTGATGCTTCTTTTGTTCCTTGTCACAACAAGTATGATGTTGAGATCCTTACCAAGCCTAATATTCTAGATAACATATATAATTGGTAAGTCTTCAATGGTGACCATCAAATTTATGAGTTCTTAAATTGTGTTAATCATTTTAAGAACTAATAGATTGAGTGGAAACCCATGATGGAGAAGGGTGAAGAAGGTGACGAGACTCTTTTTGAGAATGAAATCATTAGCTCAAAACCAATACCATTCCTACAAGTCTTGTTTCCTTAGAGAGAATGTTTGACAATGTTGATTGTTATAAGACAAGAAGTAGATTTGTAAAAGAACAAGACATAGAAGGTACAAACTTAGGAACTAAATCAAATCCTAAAATGATTTATATTGTTAAGAAATTATGACCAATAGAGAAGCAAATGTTGATTGCATTATTAAGAAAGTATAAAAAATACTTTGCTTGGTCTTATGATGAATTGAAGCTTACAAATAATACTTGTTCCAACATACCATTCCATTGGATCCTGGTGTAAATACATTCAGACAAAAGAAACACCTTATCAATCCTACTCTTGCCCCTCAAATACAAAAGGGATTAATGAAACTTAAAGAAGGGGGTATTATCAAAATAATAGAACATTCAAAATGGGTGTCTAACCTCATTTTAGTTAGAAAAAATTATGGGGAGATTAGAGTATGTGTGGATTTCAAAAATATGAATATCAAGTCTCTCAAGGACAATTATCCATTGCCTATTATGTACCACTTGTTGTAATAGGTAATTGTTGATGAGTGTTTTGTACTGCACAACACAAATAAAACACAAGTTTTCTATCTCTCTTGAAAGGTAACTTTCTATAGAAAATCTTCATAAAATGACCCCAAGGTTCTGGATGTCAGGTCTTGACTTGCAAAAACATAACTCAGTATTAAATTCCCTTTGTGATACCAACAAATCACATGTCTATGATGGATGGCTTCTCAAGTTACAATCATGTCATGGTCATAGATTTTGAGCAACACAAGACAAATTTCACTACACCATGGGGAACTTTTATGTATGTTTGAATGTCATTTGGGTTGAATAATTCTAGAGGCACATTTTAGAGGGCCATGGAATTAGCTTTTTTAGGAATTATAAACAAGATAATGGTTGTCTACCAAGATGATATTACTACCTACTCCGAGGATCAAAATGATCACTACAAACACTTGGAGTTAGTCTTCCAAATATTCTTAAAATATGGGATATCTTTGAATCCTATGAAGTGCATTTTTGGTGTGGAAGAGGGTAAGCTCCTTGGGCACATTGTGTCTAAGAAAGGGTAAGGATTGAAGAAAGTTTCTAATCCATCGATCTCATCCCAAAGTCCAAATTAGTTAAGTAAATCCAATCTTTATTTAGAAAAATAAACTTTATTTGAATATTTGTTCCCAACTTTGTTGAGAAGACAAAGGCCATCTCTAAAGTGTTGAACAAGGGGAAATATTGCAATTTAGGTGAGGAATCAATAGATTACTTCTTAGAAATAAAATATGCACTTAAGAAGCCACCAATGTTGGCAAGTACAAACTATTATAAACCTTTCTGGTTATTTTCTTTTTCATCTTTTTATACTATTGTTGTTGTTCTACTACAAAAAAATGAAGATGGTTATGAACAACCAATAGCTTTATTCAAAAAATCATTGAGAGAATTTGAATTGAATTATTCCATGATGGAGAAGCACACCTATGCTCTTATTTAAGATATGAAATATTTTAAGCCTTACCCTGTAGGGGTCAAGATCACCACTTTTGTACCACATACAATTGTCAGGGACATCATTATGCAACAAGAGGCATTAGGAAAAAGATGTAGATGGATCAAAAAGATCTAGGAGTATGAAATGGAGGTACAAACAACCAAATTTGTCAGAGGTCAATTCCTAGAAAATTAATGGTTGAGTAAAATTTAGATGTTGTTGAGGTCCATTAAGTTAACTTTGAATCCTATTTCATTCCATGTTAGTTGAAGGTTTTCCTTTCATATATGGATATTATATTTTATTTAGAGAACCTGAATTATCCTCATGCATTGAATGATAAGAAAAATAGGACTTTGAAACTTGAATCTCAGAGGTATGTGCATCTCAAAGTATAGTTAATGTGGAGAAACATTGATGGTGTACTCATAAGATGTTTAAATGAAGAGCAATCAATGAGAGTTGTTGAAGAATGTCACCATGGATTACGTGGTGGACACTATAAGTCGAAGACCACCCCTCATAAGATTATGAGGATGGGTTATTATCAACTCACATTATTTAGGGATGTGGCCAAGTTTTTAAAAGGATATGATGCATGCCAAAAGTTTTCTAGAAAGTTGAAATTTACAAGTGCACTTCTCCTTATGACCATTTCAATAAAGGCCCCGTTCCAATAGTGGGGTATTGATTTCATAAGGGAAATAGTAGAAAAGTCTAGCAATAGATACACGTGGATATTGGTGGTCACCGACTACTTTACAAGATGGGTGGAAGCAATCCCTACAAGGAATGCAACCTCAAAGGTGGTGATATAATTTTTGTTAAATAACATAATCAATAGGTTTGGGGTGCCATCAATAATTGTTGTCGACGCTGTAATGTGTTTTAGATCCAAATATTTTGTTTATATGTGTTCACAATATAGGATCTCTTTAACACATTCATCACCTTATCATCCATAGGGAAATGGACAAGATGAATCAAGCAATAAATGTATCATGAAAATAATCAAAAAAACTTTGATTGCAAACAAGAAAAAGTGGGATGATAAGTTAAAGTTTGTTGTCTGGCCAGATAGGGTAGCCTACAAGAGGGCTATTGGGAAGATTCCATTTGAATTATTATATGGTGTTGAAGCCAAATTGCCAATCAGCCTTAAATTACTAGTTTATAAGTTTCTACGATAAATTGAAGGGGAAGAAGAAAGTGCCATGTCCCAAAGAATACATGAGTTGACCGAATTAGAAGAAACCAAGAGAGATGCCCATGAGAGAAATTTGTTGAGACAGTAAAAGGTGAAGTGCATACTTAATAAGAGGGCAGTCATGAGGGGGTTTCATATTGGATATCTTGTCCTCATGTGGAATTATAGGCTAGAAGACAAGGGAAAACATGAAAAGTTTGATTGGGTTGGGCCCCTATCAAACTGTTGAAGTATGTGGTCAAAGAAAATTCTAGCTTAGGAGCCTTGATGGAAATTTCATGGAGCTTTTGGTTCATAGTCAATACCTTAAGCACTATTTCTCCTAAGCGTAAGGTTCTCATAACCTATGTAATATATGTTCTTTCATTTTGTGGTTTTGTTGTGTTCTTGTACATATTGTTGCCTTTATGTAGTCATGACCCTTGTTTATCATGATGTTGTGTGAGTTGGTCTTGATCCCTGTTATTCCCCGTTTTGATATGCTCTTGAATATTTGGATTCTCATTGCACGCTTGCAAGAGACACACGTCCCCAACTAGAGCCAATGTTGGTACCCACTTTTATGTATTTAATTTTTTCTTTGTTATGCTTTGTAGGTTATATTGTTGACCCTATCCACCCTTGTTAATAAATGATATGAGAAGTCTTCAGTTGGGTGCCCTATGTTGAGTAATTTTCTAAGGGTATTCATTAAAACTGTGTTTTATCAAATATCCTTAGTAAAATTTGTTTTAGGGTGCTTTTGTGGTCAATTCCTTGTAATTTTTCTTTTCTTTGGGCCACTCTGCAAAATTTTGGGGTTTCAGGGTTTCTCATGTCATCATGTTGGTCTAACTTGTCATCCTAGAACACCATCTCTGATAAGTTCAATTTTCCCCTCTAAGTACATTTTCCTTGAAATTTGAGATTCTAAGTTTGGTCATTCATGCATCATATCCTCAACTACCAACATTCCTTCCCAAAATGCTACTTTACAAAATTTTGGGGTTTCGGGTTTCTCATGTTGTCATGTTGTTCTAACCTGTCATCTCGGGCATGCCATCCTTGACAAGTCTAGTTTTCCCCTCTAAACCCATTTTCCTTAAAATCTAATAATTTGGGTTTGGTCATTCATGCATCCTTTCCTCAACTTCCAACTTTCCTTCTCAAAATTCCACTTTGCATAATTTTGGGGTTTTGGGGCTTCTCATGTCATCATGTTGTTCTAACCTGTCGTCCCTGATATGTCATCCTTGACAAGTCCTATTTTCCTCTCTAAGCACATTTTCATTGAAATTTAAGATTCTAGGTTTGGTCATTCATGCATCCTTTCCTCAACTGACAACTTTCCTTCCCTAAATTCCACTTTACAAATTTTTGAGGTTTTAGGGTTTTTCATGTCCTCATACTGGTCCAACTTGTCATCCCTAACATGCCATCTCTTACAAGTTCAATTTTATGATTTTGGGGTTTCTCATACCCTCACATCTATCAAAAAAATTTCAAGGAATTTTTTCTCTTCTTCCCCCTTTACCATGCAAAGTCTCAAAACTCCATCATTCAAATGAAAAGCCCTACCTACCTTCCTACACAACCCATGATGCCATTAATGGTATCAAAATGAACATGGTTAAAAAAGAAATGGTTCTCAGAGGCCTCTTAGAACCTCTATGCCCCTCTGAGACATGGTTAGTGTACAAAATCATATGGTTGGTGATGTAAGGGGCATGACTTCAAGTGTATGGCCATGCGAAAAATGATGCAAGTGGACATGGGAATCCTGTACAACTTTAGACGACCATGGCTATTTCCCCAAGGTCTCTAGATGGTGTTGAAAGATATAATTTTCCAAGATGAACAAAAGAAAAGAGAGGATAAAATTTTATAGAGAGGGGTAGTTGCAGAGCTAGTGGAAGAAAGATACTCATAGGAAGCTCTACGTCTTCAATTTCTAGTTCTAAGTGTAGCTATTTTAGTATTGTAATGATCTGGTATTTTTTCCAAACCTGTAATAACACTTGTAAGCTTTGAAGATTGATTTATTAAATGCATATTTAAAATTATTTGAGTGTCTCCTTATTTATGGTATACATTTCTAGATGTATGTTTAGCTTTTCAACTAGAAGTCTATAAAATCCTTGCAAAGCTTTTGCAAGGTATATTTTCAACATGATTAAGGAAGTGTATGGGTATGATTAAGGATAATTAAGTAGACTCTCTTAATATTCTACAACCATGTGTTATTTTTTTAAATGTATGTGTAGAGACCATATTTCTTGTGCATTCTGAAAAGCATTGTCTTTTGTAATATCTTAATTAAGATAACACCTAAGTTTTTGTTATAATTTGTTCGACTGAATTTAGAGGCTCTATTGCCCAATGGTTAAAGGCACTAGTCTGTGACTGGATTTTTTTGTCATCATCCTTAACACACTAAATACATCAACTCAAACACCTATTAGTTTTATTTTCCATGTGTTCAACCGCCATGTATGAATGAATATAACAACACACGGGTGTATCATAAACACATTCTCAAACACTTATATGATTGATTATCTATTAATAAGGTGTTCATCCTTACATATCCAAACTAACACATAGGTATATTGCGACACCAATATTAGGATACATTGTGCAGTGGGTATGGTTTGTAGTAAGGTAGTGTTTAATCTTTCAATCATTAATTCAACACCTTAGGGAAAACCCCTGTTGGTCTTGCAAAGCTAGAAGTGGAGGTTTTACCCACCTTAGCAATTGGTTCTAAGTTTCCCAACTTGAAGAAATGTTTGTGGTGATCTTCCCATGTTTAACACCTCAACACTTGGGAGATTATCAAACCTTAGGGATTTGGGATCTACAACTCATATCACCAACAACTTATTTGTGGTGTGATACACTAGGAACATCTTATTATATCTACTGCTCATATCTAACCCCTTCTTATGCCTACTTCACATGCTATTCCTACTTGTGTTCATCCCACTTCTTCTTTTTACTACTTATCATGTCCATCCTACTAGTGTTATACCTACTTATCATGTTGTTATTAGCTCCATATTCTTCCATTATTCCCCACTCTATTTATACACCATCCATTTTGTCTCATCTTGCCACTTCTACTCCTTGTTTTGTTGAAAAAGGGATTCTAGGTATAGTGTTTAGATCACTAAAATCAATCCTTTTCCAAATAAAACTAGAATCCAAATCAACAAGGGTAGGAGATTGGATAATAACCTAAAATGAAACCCAATCTTCCACTGATCTGATTCTTTTATTGTCTTGAAAATTGATTGAGATTAATGTGGATTTATTGAATTAATTTGACTACTAAACCTAATCTAAAAACACAAATTTTTTACACTAACGAAACTAAATTTCTAAAAACTGAAAGAAAATCTAAGGAGGGTAGAGTACTGTGTACCTATGACTGCAATTTGGGATTGAAATAGCTAGTCTATGGAGCGGTACGCCCCAGACTGAGCTCCTCCTTTTCTAGATCTAACTTCACAAGCTTGTAACTCCTAATTTTCCTTTTGTAATCTTGCTTTGAAATCTCCTTCAGATATGAACCTACAAAAATCTCAACAAAGAGGGGCAAGGGGTGGCTATATAGGATTTTTCCTAAGTCAAACCCCCATTTTGGTATTTCTAACTCCATGAATAGTTGATTGATTGATTAAAATAATGTGTGTGCTCTTGGCCTTAAGTGCATATAAGGTTGTACTGAGCTAAAATGCTAAAAAATCTACTCAATTGTGTTAGAGAAAGATTCCTTAATGATATAAATGAGATAAACTCAAAAGAAAGTCAAATACCCTTAGGAAAATCTAAAATGTAGCAATACCTTACTTAGTGCAGAAAGTAGATCAAAGTTTAAATATGAGAACACTCTAAAAATAAGTCATTAGGTGGTTGAAGAGGGCCAAAGCAATCTCCAAGACCTAGAATCCATCATTTTCTTCCATTGGAATCAAACTCAAATCATTGTAGCAAACTTGATTAAATATGGAATTCCTCTTAAAAACCTATAATTTCAAATGTATTTTTCGCATAGTATATTTGTCTTGTAATTCTCTTCCTTAATATTGAAAATAATAATTCATGTTTATATAGTGGAACTCAGAATAAATTAAATTTTATGCCAACTCATCTAAATTTGAATTTTTTAGATTAGATTATTGCCAAGTGTCAAATTTAAAATTACATCTTCAAAATTAGAGACCGACAAAAATGGGAAATCAAATTTGTCGGGCAAAATAGCCGGTCTAGGGCGTGGGGCACCCTAGACTAGATCTTTCACAGTCAACAAAATTTGATGGGTATTTAGAGTTTGCTAAAATTAGGACTTATACAGGTGAGGGTACTTGGTGAGGTCAGTTTAATGATATTTAATCGATAAAATGTTTTCTAGGGTAGTATAGACATGTTCTCCTAGGTTGATAGGAAAATTTAGGGCTAGAGAATGTCTAAAATGCATTGATATAAAAAGGTCACTAAACTCAGTTCTAAATAGAGTGTGAAATTGTGCTTTCACCTAAAAGGGAGTACAATTTTTGATGCTACACTCCCCTTCCTTCTAGTGTTCCTCTCCCTACCCTTGACACTCTCTTCAAAAAGATTCATGAGATGTAGTAGAAAATGAATATCCTACCTATTAGAAATACACAATACATCATTGGTGAAATTAAGCACAAACCACTTGCTCTTAATATTTTATATATCTATTTTGGCTGGTTCTATGACTTTTATATTTGAAATGTATAACACTGGAGGAGATCTCATGGCATAATTAAGGTCTTTGAATGTTACATTTTTGGATTTTGTATGAACAAATTATTGGCCAAGCTCTTTACATGGGATTTGAAAGGTTATGTTGTCGAATGGTTACACTCACTTCCACATGGATCTATATATTCCTTTTCAAAAAAAATTAATGCTTTTGTAAACCAATTTAGTGTGATTATTGGTTTGAAGGTTATTATTCCATATATATATATATATATATATATATATATATATATATATATATATATATATATATATAAATGTAAACAACAATGTGGCGATTATATACACACTTATCTTATCCAATCCCAAACCTCATGTGCTAATATGAATTATCGAATCCTTGATGATAATATTCAAATAAATTTTATCTAGGGATTATTACCCATTATTCAACAAAATGTGTACCTTAATATCATTGCCACTTTTTTATGGATTTATGTTCCAATGTGAGGAATATTAAGATAAAGTTGCTAAAGGTTAATTCATTTTAAGTATGGATATCTAATGATCCCTCCACATCATCCTACCCTCAATTTTCAAATGAATAATAGTTTCTATGAGGGTAGTAAAAAACAAGAAAATACACCTATGCTAATTGTGTTATGATTACTTCTAATGTTATTACTTTTAAGCCTTAATATTTCAATTTTTTCACAAGACTTGATGAGCCTTTCAATTATGTAATTCATAGTTTACTTAGTGCAAATATGATCACACTTCCTCCTATTAGAGATTTTAATAAAACTAATGTTATGTCAATTTTATGTGACAAGCATTTTATAATAAGCATAGAGTTAATGGTCATAATACTCAATATTTTACAACAATAAAGCATAAAATTCAAGATATAATTACTAATAATAAAATTCATAGGATGTTAATAATGGGGGCAATCATTCAATTTCTTCTAATAAGAATTTACAAGTTTACAAAAATTATTTTTCTACTCATAAGAAAACTAACAATGTGGATATGCTTTAGCATCGTGAGGTAAATGTACATGTTGATGGAATTAAAAATGTTAATTTACATGAATCTAAAGATCAATTTGTTGGTGTGATTGATGAGAATTCAATTGATGCATTTTCTTCCTTTATGTCATTGACTACTTTTTCACGTGATGGAATTCCACATACCAATTATTATGGTCCTTTGTATGCTAGAGGTTATGCAAATTTCAAGCCAATCAAGGGTGGGATTATTGATCTTTCTTATCTAAATGATGTATTCACATAAGAATATTTGTTAAATTATCATTTTTAATAATCATATGCATATTCAAGGGTTTCAATTAAGATGACTAGCATCACATTGATTGAGACCATGAGATGCATTATTTTTCCTTTAGTATTTTGTCTAGTTGATTGTGACTAACCAGTGAATCACTTTGTATCCATCCAAGATAATTTTTATGTATGCATACATCCAAGGTTCAAATGTGTCATAATTAGGTAAGTTGACTACCCTACTTAACAAAGTGATTATATCACTTATTTTATTTTTAAAATTACTTTTGTATAGGGTTTTAGGTATATTTGCATAAGTTTTTTAGATTTTTCTCATCATCTATCCAACTTGTCTGTATAAACCTCTTTAATTTCTCTTCAACTTATTTGAATCCTTTTTTTGGTTCCGCCATCTCAAATGGATGCATAACCAGATAATAAGGCATTGCCAAAATTTTTGTGAATCCCCTTTGAAGTCAATTCAACATATACCCTTCCTTCCTTGATGACCAACCTTTTGTTTCATCATAGTAGTGGATACATTCCAACATTAATTCTGGAGTTTCCATGGACATCGAGAAACCTATAGCTTTAAATAACCCATTCCGTATGATTCTCCTTGCCCATAAAATAACATTGGGTGTTGTCATCTTCTGTTGGAAATCATTCATATTTATGTGCCCTAAATTGGTATCTAAAATAACCCCATAAGTTTTAAAATTTAGGATGATGAAGAAACCCCTTGGAACTTGAACCTCGTGTCTTTATCTCTTTTTCCCATTGGACCCGTAGGATACAAAAATTCCACAATTACCTAATTATGTAACTAAGGTTTGAGTCATTTTCACCTTTTTTAACAGGATTTTTATTATCGATGGTAATAAACTACTTTAAACCTAGGGTCTAGAAATTTGCACATGACATGAATAAATTAAGGCTTGGAAAGGTTTAGTTCACTAGCCAACGAGAATCTCACAATTGCGAGTAAATCTTACAAAATTGGACATGCATGAGAATGAAAGTGAACTGGAAATTTGGTCTAGTTGGACAAAAAACACTTGCATGTAAATAACTTTGTCAATTTTATGAATTTCATAAAAATTCAAAAGGTGACTTAGGTTATTTTGATGCTCTTTTTCCCTATAATGAAATTTTAACCCCTTGTAAAACCAAAATTTGAGATTAAGGGTTTTAAGGAAATAACTTCAAATTTTAAGGATTAGCTAAAGACAAAGAAAAAAGAAGAGGTCCCTATTTTGCTGAGAGAAAAATGGGGCATGTTGTGAGCATACACAATAGGTATGAAGGAAGTGCCTATTTTATGTCATATTATTCCTTCTTCAAGTATATATTTTTATATTAATTGGACATCCATGATATAACAACATCGAGCAATGCTTCACTATCACATCAATGCATGATATATATTCACCAAGGTGAAGTGGTTTTTGTTGGTAGATATTCATATGTGCCTTTATCAAAATTGAGTCATTAATTATGGATATATTCATTAAAACGCCCAAGGAACCACTATACAAATAATTTTATGATTTCTAAAATTTTCATAAGGAAGAACATTATGGGAAAATAATTAAATTATACAATAAATAGACCATAGAGCCTACAATAATAAAAAAAGAATGTTTATATACTTCTTATTATAAATAATAACATTCTATAAGGCTAAAACAACCACAAGTGACACAACCTCTAAATCATAGGAACAAGGGATCATATGTTTGCATACCTAAATAGGACCATATGAGCAACAAATCACACATGTACCAAGGAAATAGAAAAATAACAAAGGTATTGTGAATAATAGATATAATTTTGTTCATCTTCAAGGGGACTCAATTTTGGGTTCCAAAGAAACAAACAAATAGCAAACAAGTTCATTGAAATCTACCAGAAGATGAGCATTCAAATAAATATGAACAATGGTTATGGAAATAAAAACCAAAAATGGTTTCTCTTTCAAGCATACTTGTTAAGATTTCCACCTTACATAATGACAAAGTAATTACTACATGTTACATTGATTGGTGATTAAATTTGAGGACATTGGTATTCTTGACTGGGATGAGGATGACCTTATAGGGGAAGATTCCTCCCACATAATTGGATGATACTTTGTGCTCTTGTTTCATTTATTTATGTTTATTTTTATGTTGCATTCTTTTTCATATTCTTAGTTGGAATGTAGATGAAGCAAATACACCTTTAGTGTTGCATGTTGACATAAGTGACTATGAACATATGTTGTGCGGTTCATATCACTTATTTCTTATCTTCCACATGTTTTCTTCTTGTGTTTTCCTACAAATTTGGGATGATGAAAAGTTATAGAGTAGTTGGAAACCACTCTTATCATGTTGACAAAAAATATAGCTTATTTATTTTGTGTTTTGACTTTTGGCCTTTTTGATTGAACCATGTTTTTTGTGCTCCTCCTTTCTCATATTTTTATCATCTCATGGCATTTCTAAGCTTTTGATTTTTTGTGTGTTATCTTTCCACTCTAATTTCCCCTTTTATATTATGTCCTATGTATCCTCTCTTGAATTGCATATTTTCAAACATTTCTTAAATTTTCTATGATATATGCTATGTTTCCCCCACTTGGAACATCCTATTGTTATTCATCCTGTCTTCTTTGATAATCATTACACCTACATGCATATCATATACTTACATGTTTACATCTTATATGACATGTATTTAGAATTTATCATGCTTATACCATACATTTATCTATACTCACATGTCCTTATTTAACACTTTAATTGTTATCACTTGATCACTATACTCAATGATGAGAGCAACATTAGGAGGCACATTTATTGTTTCTCATCACATATGTTTTCATGATTATAATCTTGCTATCTTATCTTATGTTTCTCACATGATGATATTAGGACACTTGTTACACAATTAATGAGCTTTCTTTGATCATATATTTTACATGTTATTTTTTCTCATGTCCTATAATTCCTTGCATTGTTTGTATACAACTAATTGGAAGAGGCATACAACATCACTAAAGTTCTCTTGATGGATCTTTTATATCCCCACATTGATTATCTTGTTTATGATCCAACTCCTTCACAATCCTACATCTTTTTATGATGGCTTGCAACCCAAAATTATTCTCTTTTGGTTATGTTGGCTTCTTTACGACCTTGTATCATTATCTTTTGGTTATGATAGATCCTTCACAACATACATCAATTTATTTGATGCATCCTTTGTAGCTCCACATTTGTCTTGATTATGCTAGGTCTTGCATAGACCCACATCTCTTTTGATTTACTTTTATGCATTGTTGTTGACATTGTTAAGTAGTTGTTGCATCTTAATTTCTATTAGATGCTACATATGGAATTTTATGTTTATTGGTTTCAAGATAGATTTATCACAAAAAGCAGTATATGTGGATGATCATCCATGTCCATATCCTTTTATACGTTCTTGTCATTTACTTTCATGTTGATTGCTTGTTTACTTTGACAAGAATGATTTGAAGTATTTCATATGCAAGTCAAAGTGGGGGCAAAATGTAAGGGTGAAAACACATCTTTAGTATATTTTCCCATTAATTGTGGACTCATTTTAATCCTTTGCCTTGAATTCAATAACTTAGTGTTTGAATGACATATTTCTATGCAAGATTTGACATACAACATGTACCTTACTTGATTCTAAGTCCTCATCCCTTATAATTCTAGACCTAACCTTCATATATATTTTTCACCACCTTGGTTCAAAATAGTAGATATAATTCTAAATTTAGTCTATAACCACACATGCGATTTTGATCCCCAAATCTCCAAATTCAAATTTAACTATGGATTCAAGTAGACTCATTTCCAACTAGCCATTGCCCATGGATTCAAACACAAGTTATTCAAATTGTGACACTAGGGCATTACATAGAAGGACTAACACTAATTCATTTCAAACGTCCATCAACTACATCTATAATATCTTATCTAATTATCATATTATCACTTTGAGAGCATTACAATATCTAAGATCATAAGGACAAACATAGACATATGCATTGTTGTTTGGTGTGTCTTTAAAATTATTCCAAATTGTTAAACCAATCCATGGACTTAATTAAGGCTAATGGTGGGAATCTAGTTGCCTTCATCTTAACACAACATGTTCTAACAATGCTTCTAAACGTCACCATATTCAAATAGAAAAGGTAAACATATTTATGAGGATTGAACCTAGAAAGAGCACATGTTATTTATCAGTATATTGGAGATTCTTAGTTTTAGATATGATAAAAGAGATTAGAGTTCGATCATTGAGTGAAAATTACAGTACAACATCTTCTTCTTGCAACCAAAGCTATGTACCCTGATCCTCTTTATCAAATTCCATTAAATGTTTGTAATTTTAAATTAAACTCCTTAAATCAAAGCAATCTAATTATTATTACTTATAAGAATTATTTACCCTAACTTAATATTGAAAACAATCACAAATATTTTATAAAGTTTCTTTTCAATTTATTTTATATAATAAATTATTGTATTCTAGACAACATAACGTAACATTAACAACATCAAGTTTCCACAGTCCATGATAATCAAGTGTTAAAGTTTATGGATTTAAACTGTGTGAGTTTAACATCAACATTTCAGATCAAACTCCATGATCCATCATCAAGATGATATGCAGCAAGAGAGAAGAAAAATAGAATGAGCTAGCAGACTGGAAAGATAAATAGGTGAGGGGTGGTGAGGGATAGAAGACAATAGGCTAAGATTTGACCAATAAAGAAGAAGATAAAAAGATATTTTATGAAAACTTGCCCCTTAATGATAGAAAGAACAAAGAGACTAACAAGATAAAATAAAGAAGACCATAATAAGAGAGCAATATAATCCAAATTAAAAAAGAACCAACTCTGAAGAATCAATCAAATATAAGAATCAATATATGATTCTTATATTTGATTGATTCTTCAGAGTTGGTTCTTTTTTAATTTGGATTATATTGCTCTCTTATTATGGTCTTCTTTATTTTATCTTGTTAGTCTCTTTGTTCTTTCTATCATTAAGGGGCAAGTTTTCATAAAATATCTTTTTATCTTCTTCTTTATTGGTCAAATCTTAGCCTATTGTCTTCTATCCCTCATCGCCCCTCACCTATTTATCTTTCCAGTCTGCTAGCTCATTCTATTTTTCTTCTCTCTTGCTGCATATCATCCTGATGATGGATCATGGAGTTTGATTCGAAACGTTGATGTTAAAAACTCACACAGTTTAAATCCAAAAACTTTAACACTTGATAACTTAACATTGTTAGGTAAAAAATACTATTTTTTTAAAGAATGACACTATTGGTTAAGGGTTTTGTTCTTGAGGAAAAAATATAGAACCTAAAAAATTTATTAGTCTAGATGACCATGATACAATAAAATAGTGAGAAACATATACTCTCTATCGATGAAAAATTTATGCTTTGAAAGAGAGATCACAAATTTGAATCTTATAAGAGATAAGGTATGTATGACTCATATTAGAACACAATTATATGCTTCCTACATGATGAGAATACCAAATAAAGTCCCATATGCTATAAATCACTTAAAATATATTTAATTATATTCATGAGACTCAATATTCAGTAAAACTAAAAGCTGCTAACAAAAGAGCACCAAGGCCTGTCTCAAAAGCATTATACAATTTTTACCCTTTTCAATATTGAATTTTCTACTATAGATCTAGTCCCAGGTTATTGAGACATCCTGGACTATGAAAAACCCGTATAGTTCCTTTCTGTTTATATGAATTAATATCACGCGCGATTAGGCGAAGTGACAGGTATCAGAATAGCAGAACACAATGCAGAACAACAGCGCAAGAGAGGTTCGCCGCAGGAAGATCTTGGAGAGGGGAGCAGATCGTCTGGCCTTCATCTCAGGTGACCGCAAGTCTTTTGCGCCCATAGAACCGCCCTCTTCTTCCATCTTTCAGGACAACGGCAGCTCTGCCAATGGAGGCTTCTCCGGTGAAATTCACGGTAGTTTTTGTTCACGTTCAAACGCCGTTGTTATTTATTATTTATTGAATTTAATTTTTCAGTTCAAATATTCAATCTATTTTCAGGTCAATAAAATCTAAAACCCAGGTTTGTAAAAGCATAAATCCTAGAGACGATTTTTTTGATTCACATTCAAATGCGTTTAAAAGAGTTAAAATATATCTCTTTATTTCGGCTCCTGGCATGAATATAATCAATTGCAGGTCAGTTAAACATATATCTTAGAGACGATTCCTTTTTCTTTTTTATTTGTTTATTTATGTATTTAAAAAAAATTGGAGATGCTACAACTGAGAAACCTCAACCCTTGTCAAATGAAAAAGATTTGAACACAACAACTCAGGTGCTCAAACTAAGGCAACTTGCTGCTACTACAACACTTGAATCCTCTCTTCATAGAAGGCCCCTGGTTGATGTGTTAGCATCCCAAATGTTTTCAGTTCCAATATTTGGTATAGGTATCATGACTTTTGGCACCTGTCTAGCTTCACCACTACCCCCCTGGAACTAGACCTGCTATCCTCATCAGAAATTTGATGACCCTGCAAATCCTCTCTGCTTGTTCACTCTCCTGATGTGGTGAGTGAATTCGAAAAGGACAGAGCAAATTGGAGAAGTCAAAAGCAGGGATGAAACCCTCCTTGCCAGCTTCTACCATAAAAGGTTGCAGATTCTCCACCGCTCCTCCCAAGGTTAAGAATCTGGCCTCAAGTTCTCTTAAGGATGACATAGAAATAAGACCACAGAATTTGCCTCCAGCAACAGGCAGAATGTGAACCAAATTTGCTACTTTATGATACAAACAGCCTCCAAGCCTCCTCTGAACTCTTCCCTCACAAAACTCTGAGCCAAGACATTCACCGCATCTTTGTCCTTTAGAAATTCCAAAATGTTTGATATAAACATGGATTCAATCTCGGAATTCACTTTACTGTGGACCTCTGCCTCCAAATAATCTGTGCCAAGCACATCCTTAATTACTTGCTTCACTGAATTGCTCTTAATCACAAAGATAACTGTTTACTGCCAAATAATAACACTACCTATTGTAATATAAATGGAATATAACAATACATACCAGATATCTGTAGATGAAGATCAGTGAATGCTTTATTCAAAGGTAGTGCTTGTACAATCCAATTGTAGATCAGGGAGGATCATGTACCAAATTAGACTGCCCTCCCTGACTTCTAGAAGCATAATTAAAGTGCTTAATGGTTTCCAAATAGAACATAACTGTCAACAACTACTCACAACCAACTCCTAACAACTACTCACAAGCCGATGAGTAATTAATACATAGTTGGGTACAAACATACTAACAAAACATGATAGGTTAATTCATACCAACTTCAGAAATCACCAATCTAGCATTCAAAACTGACTCCCTAAAGGTCATTTCCCTTTTCTCAGCATGAAGGAATAGTTTGGGCTCAATTGTTCGAGATCCCTTATTCTTCTTCGAACCTTCTTTGCTTCCACTTGTCTCAAAGGCAAGGTTAAGGGATATTAAAGCCCCACCTTGCCTTCATCGTCTTCTGTCCCCACATGCCCTTAGTGCGTGTGATTCTCCCACCATTAATAACAATCATTACCAAAAAAAATCACTCATTCCTCAACACGATTTTCCTCTACAGGAAGAATGCTACAATCACTTTATCTTTGGAAAAGATTGGGATCTTAAAGGGGATCCCAAATCCCATTTCTTGGCTAGCCTTTCTCACCTATTAATTATGTTATCAACAATAAGCTCCTATGTTGACTCAATTTCACAACTTGTCAAGAAATTGGCAATCTTACTAGCCACTATGTAATCAATGCCCAAATGAAAATGATTCAAAAGAATCCAACAATGGCCAAGTAGTTTTGAGTATATTCTCTATTTTCCAATTAGGTGGTCCTTTATTTCAAATTGCACTGAAAATGCCATAGAATCACTTTCTATGTAAAGTTTAGAGACTCTACACTGAACTGCAACTTGAAGGCCCAAAGCCAAAGAATAAGCCTTCGCTTCATTATTTGTCCCATAGTTAAAAAAATAATAGAGTACTTGCCAAAATCATGAGTCAAATTTGTAGGCACTTTACTTGCCTGCAGGTCGGTGCGAGTTCAACTTATAGACTTGCACCGAGTATTTGACAAGTCTGCATAATGCTCTTGCCTGATGCATTACATGAAATAAAATATTGAAAAACGTGCAAAAAATTCTGAAACTTGGCCTTTAAAAACCCCATTCAATCTCCCATTTTCTTTACATGGGTTTTGCAACCTCCTTTACCAATTCAAGGCAATTGAAACAGTGAATTTCTGCAACTTTTGAAGTTCCAGGTTTTCATCTTAGCATTTCTAGAGTTCATTTACATTCCTAAATTCTTCATTGGCATTTTTAGGCATGTTTCTAATGCTTGAAATCAATATTTATGTCATTTAAATGTTTTTTTTAATTTTTTTTAATGAAAATGCTGTGTTTTTAACTAGTGCAGGGTTTATCCTTTTTTATTTATATTAATATTATGGGGTCTATTAAGGGGCCCAAACCCAAAATGTAACCAGAGGAACCAGATTACATAGCATACGCCATACTTGTATAAATATATTATATGCTACTAGTTTTCCACAATCCATAAGAACATATTTTATATCAAATTGTTTGAATTAGATTTATTTGAGAACAAGAATCAAGTATATTAGAGAACTCTTTTGAATTGGTGTATGGGGTAGCTTGTATCACTGTGTCAAGGGAAGTTTTTGAAGTCACTTGCATATCCTCTCTTGTTTGCTTTCCTAGGGCTACTTTGGAGGTATCGTAATATGATGTTTCCATTTCTCCTTCTATTTTGTTACATAGAGGATTAGCAATCTCAACAAACCTCATGCCTTTTATGTTTCTGGAGATGGAAGTTCTAATATTGGCTCTCATAGGAGGAGGTGGACATTGAAGAAAGTTTCTAATTTATAAAAGTCTTCAGTTTCTTCTGTTCAATTTTTGACTGAGTCATATTGGGAGATCTAAGATGGAAGGATTTACTTGGGTTGCAATCTCTTTTTCAACTAGTTCTCTTTTAGAATTCTTTTTCGGAGGTGGAGGAGAGGATTGATGGGATGAACTCTTTTCAAGAGGTGGGGTTTGCTCTGGGGAAGATAAAGGTGAGCATGGGGGATTTCAGAGAGGTGATTTCTATGGAGATGTATGAGGAGGTAGAGGAGGAGGAAAACCTAGAGGAGGAGAGGGAGACTTCTGATCTAATGGGGGAGATTTAGGAGGAGAAGTGGGCTGTTCTTAGGAGATGGGGTTTTCAGGAGAAGGAGGTGACCTTTGTGGAGATGATACAGAGGAAACCAAGATTTGTGTGTCTTCACCTTCCTGCGAAAAATGCCAAAATTTTTTATTTCTATTTTAGGATTTATCTTCTTGCTCACTTGTTTCTTTGCATCCCCTAATTGCTCTTGTCTCAAGCCCTCCACATTTACTATTTTATCGACAACTGCATGTGTAGTTGGAGGAGTAGAAGTGGAAGAAGGTTGCTTCTATTTGTGTGATTTCTTAGGTCTTTTCTTCTTCTTTTGCAGTTCTTCCTTTTTCTTCTTCACTAGTTCCTTCAATTTCTTTTTCAACTATGCTATGCTCCTATTAATCATGATTTGAGTTCTATCCTTGTTTGACTCAAATTTAGGAATAAAGCAATCAATGGCAAGAATTGGTTTATCATATATCTGCTCCTCGTACATAGGATCCAACATTTTGCCGTCATCTAATATTTCTTGAGTTACATATTTTCTCTTAAAAACTCAAATCTAAAATGATGTGTCCACAATAATGTCTTTTGCGCACTTCATGCTGATCATCACAGTCAACCCATTAATCACCAAGGCTCAGTTTGTGTGTGTATGCCAACCTTGCTTGCCTTTCCATGAGTTCTGGGGTCATATGCTATTCTTCTTTCAAAAGGGTGAAGGGTCACCATAGCCATTTCTACCTCCACACCTTTTGGGATCGAATAGATTGGACAAGTGTAATCCCCAATTATCAATGAGAATTGGATACCTGTCTTATGTTTGCTAGATAAAACCTTATAAACTTTTGCGAGCTAGTAGTATAATTCTAACAAAACTAATTTGTCACTGTTGATGTTATAGCAACTTCGGGCTCATCCTTCCAGCCTCGAGTCAAGACATAAAATTGCATATAGCCTATCGGCTATTTATTTTATTGAGATAACTAAAGTGAAGAGGCGCTTCACTTGGCACTATATTATAATGTTTAATTATTGAGAATAATTAAACATGGCTGACCTCATTAAAGAAATTATATTTATTTAATTATTGCTATTTTCTTATGAGGCCAACCTACATGAAGAGACACAATGGTTTGTATAAATATAAGGTGTTGATCTCTCATTTGAGAATCAAGTTCATTTTTTCATCACAATTCGCACTTCTAGAGGAAGTTCGGGTCTGAGCAGCAGATCATCATTTTGTAACAGCAGATCCACTTCAAGTAGAAACATATTCATTTGTATCAGCATCTAGGAGAGGTGCGATCATTCATTGTATCAAAATCGGCATTGTGTTGTGCTTGAGTTGTAAGCAAATTTCTGCTCTTATTAATTCAATATATAAGAGATATATTTGCTGGGTTTTTCTCCCTCGAGTTGGAGGGTTTTCCCAGGGTATCTTGCGGTGTTTATTGTCTTGTGTGTTGCATTTTCTGATTGCTTTCATATCTGATCATAAAAACTAACATGGTATCAGAGCGGGTTTAGTAAAGATCTAAGCAGATATGGCAGAATGCATACCAGAAGAATCAAGTCGAATTAAGAATGAAGAATAATTTTGCTTCAGTATTCTCCTCTGTATTCTCTTATTCTGGAAGAGTCAGTTTGCATTATTCAAGTCGCTGCATCAGGAAACAAGCCTTCCGTCAGGTTGTGGTGACCGCAAATGTATTGGCAAGGAACGACATTAGTATGTTTGTTCGATGCCATCATTCTATCATTGAGGTTCTTGTAAGACAAGGAAAGGGGAGCGCTTGAATAATTAATTGCATTTAGAAGGAGCCGACTATTTATTGATAGTCTCAGGAGAAGTCAAGGCACAGATAGAGACGAAAATATGTGAAGACAGAATCAATACAGTCATTGCCAGCTTGGGGAAAACCGTAGTCTCTAGAAATCACTGTGAGGTGGACAAAAAGACAAACCTTATCAATTTTTCTTATTGAAGAGCCAGGTCAGAGCCATATCATGTCTTCATTGGAGGATACAAATAGTGTCTTTTATGAAGACGTGGGAGAGGCTAGCATTCGATAACTTTCAAAATATTCAATATTCTATGAAGCATTCGATATCACTCCACACTGGGCAGAATTGAAGGTTACTGGCTGCATCATTGGAGGACGATATCTATTGTCTTGAGCACGACTCTAGCTGGAAGTTCGTATTTTGGAGATTGACTTCTCATTGATTTGATCAGTGGCATCGGGGTCTCAAGCTTGAAAAGTAATCGGGGTCTCAAGGCAAAGTGACGGCTTGAAAGAAATTATCGGGCCAAGTTCATTTCACACGGAAAGATTTGAATTGCTTTCGTGGCTTGAGAATCATCACTGCTAGGTGTTGCGGAAGTCATGTCAAGTCATTGATGAGTGACTATACTCCTGGGAGGCACTGCTTGAAAACGTAGCATAACAATTGCCTGCTCCATCTAACCTTTAGGAGTTGCTTACAGAGTCAAAGCTTCGAGTTGTCATATTCCTGCAGCAGGTCATGTGGAAGCAATTGATGCTAGGTCACAATGATGACTGGTTTGAATCCCGTAAAGATTGAAGGCGCACATGCTGGCCAAAATTGGAGGCTTATCGAATAAGTTTCCTCTAAGAGCCGTGATTTACAATTTGACGACAATGGGCATGTTGTGAATCCTGAATGGGCTCTCAAACAAAAGTATAGTTCGTCACTATTGGACGAATTACTAGATAAGTATTCTTTTGTGTATCCTTAAATTCATTTTCTGTTGAGTTGAAAGTCAGTCTGCTGAGTTGTGCAGATCTGACATCGTTTGTTTGATCTTGTGTGTAGTAAAGATCGTGTTGTCTTTCGCTTGAATAGTGATCCCTGGATGAGATCCTTTGGAGACACCTTTCATTCATTGTGAGATGTTCATGCTAGTTGTGAAATTTTTTGAGTGACTCAGAGATGAAAAGAGAACTACAATCTCGATTGTGATTGGTTGAACACATCGATATCATTCTCTTTGTGCATGGATTATGATGGTGCCTTGAGGGACCTGGTTCTATGTTAAATATGCTGGTTGCATAATGTGTCTAAGAAATCTGAGTTGATCAGATTGTCTCTTGTTGTGCTGAGATTAGCTCTTTCGAGAGGAGTAAAAGATGGAAGAAAGATATATCACAAGCAATAAAGATAAGTTCTATTACTTCTTTATTTTTTGATCTTTTGATATTTGCTACATATTTCACTTATAGTTTCATTCTTATATATAATCTATTATTATTATTAATCCTTTAAAATGCAGGCTGGATCGAGAAGCAAATGAATGATGAATTAATTATTTGGGATTATTTAAGGAGATTCTGATGAGATAAGTATTTCTTGGTTGAATAATGTTCATGAATTTCTTATGTAGTTTTTAATTCATGCTATAACATTGAGATAGTAAATCATGTATGCTTCCAACATTGGTATTTCTCTTCAGAATAGTTGATTTCTATGAACTATTAGTAATCTCTCCTTAATGTCTTCAAGACGGACCAAGAAACGTAAGAGATTGCTTTCAAGAGAAGAAGAGCTTGATGCATCTTGTAGGTTGAAGCATGGAGACACAACTTGCAGCCATGGGACTGAGTTAGTGGCTGAAGACATCTCTCAAAAAGGAAGAACCTATTCAGGTTGTCATTGTGACCAGTCTTTTCAAAGAGGAGAAATTAACCTTCAGAGGGAGTTCTGTGACTCACGGAGAAGAAGTGAAGGTTACAGTGTTGCAAGGCCTGATGCTAAATCCTTGAAGATCCTCTTCAGCAGTTGAGATCAGAATTGCTCAAGACAGTCAACCTGGATTTAACATTGGCAGCTCCGCAAACTTATTCAGAATAGAGTGATCTGGGATGAGGTCGAAGAGGACAGCCCTGAATCTCTACAGAGGTGTGCGCTGGAAACCATTTCTCTAAGGCAAGCGTTGCAGGCAATCTTGGATGAAGAGGTCAGAAGGTTGATGCAAGTACTTGAAGATTTAGAGGGAGCCTACTGAACCTAAAGAAGATGGTGATCTAGTTAATCTTGGTTCTTTATGTTGATAATTTATTTCTTACTGGAGAAGATCACCTCTTTATCAAAAGCAAGAAGGAGTTAGCTTCTGAATTTGAAATGAAGGATCTTAAGTACATGCATTACTTCCTTGATTCAGAAGTATGGCAAAGGCCTAATGAGATCATTCTGAGTTAAGGGAAGTATACAATAGACATCTTGAAGAGATTTGGTATGATGGATTGCAAATCCATGTCTACACCTATGGAAACCAATTTTTCAGAAGTTAAAAGAGGCTGCAACTAGTTCAGATCTGGTGGATCCTACAATGTACAGGCAGTTGATTGGATCATTGATGTATCTAGTCAATACTAGACCAGATATTTGCTATGCAGTGAGTGCATTCAGTTAGTTCATGTGTGAACCAAGGCAAATACATCTAGTTGCAACGAAGCATATTCTGAGATACTTGCGTGGCACAGTTGGGTATGGCTTGAGATATTCTTCTGGTGTGGACTTGGAGCTGCATGGATATACTGATTCTGATTGAGCAAGGTGTGTTGCTGATCGGAAGAGCATCTCTGGATGTTGTTTCAGTTTGGGGTCTGTGATGATCTCCTGGTGTAGCAGGAAGCAGTCTTCAGTGGCATTGAGCACCGCAGAGGTAGAGTATATTGCAGCATGTGTGGCAACTCGAGAAGCAATGTGGCTTCGGAAGCTCCTTGCAGGATTGTTTGGACAATCATTGGAGCCAACTATCATTCATTGTGATAATCAAAGTTGTGTGAAGCTTTCTGTCAATCCAGTGTTTCATGATAGAACCAAACATGTTGAGATCAAATACCACTATATAAGAGATATGGTATTGAGGAAAGCAATTCAGTTGAGATACATTAGCACTGATGAGCAGACGGCAGACATTCTCAGCAAGCCCCTCTCCAGAGTAAAGTTGTGTACTTTCGAGTCAAGCTTGGTATTGTGGAGAATGAAGCCCTAGCTGAGAGGGAGTCTTAGTATCAGTGATCTTCTGTGATTTGCTTTAATGCATTTTCCTCTGAGATGGGGGAATTTGAGGTGTAAGCCCTTGTTAATGCATCTTTCTCTGTGATGGAGAAATTTAAGGTGAAAGCCCTTGTTTCCACCCTCTGGGAGTAGCCATGGTGGATGTCATGTGTGTGACTCCATGACAACATCACGTGAGAGAGTTCGTGATGATTTTCTTGTACATGTGCTTTTCACCCACTAGGAGTATCTATGGTGAACGTCACAATGAGGTGACGACATCACGTTGAGTGATTCCGTGATGGGCACTTGTGCACTTTTACCATACATGGGAGTAGCCATGATGGTTGATATCATGATGAGGTGATATGTTCCTTTTCCACATATGGGAGTAGCCATGGTGGTTGACATCACAATGAGGTGACGTGTCTTGTACAACTGGAAGTATTCCTCCCTAGCTGAGAGGTAGTGTTGATGTTATAGCAGCTTCAGGCTCATCGTTCCAGCCTCGAGTCAAGACATAAAATTGCATATAGCCTAACGGCTATTTATTTTATTGAGATAACTAAAGTGAAGAGGCGCTTCACTTGGCACTATATTATAATGCTTAATTATTGAGAATAATTAAACAAGGCTGACCTCATTAAAAAAATTATATTTATTTAATTATTGCTATTTTCTTATGAGGCCGACCTACATGAAGAAACACAATGATTTGTATAAATATAAGGTGTTGATCTCTCATTTGAGAATCAATTTCATTTTTTCATCACAATTCGCACTTCTAGAGGAAGTTCGGGTCTGAGCAGCATATCATCATTTTGTAACAGCAGATCGACTTCAAGTAGAAACATATTCATTTGTATCAGCATCTAGGAGAGGTGCGATCATTCATTGTATCAAAATCGGCATTGTGTTGTACCTGAGTTGTAAGCAGATTTCTGCTCTTATTAATTCAATATATAAGAGATATATTTGCTGGGTTTTTCTCCCTCGAGTTGGAGGGTTTTCCCAGGGTATCTTGCGGTGTTTATTGTCTTATGTGTTGCATTTTCTGATTGCTTTCATATCTGATCATAAAAACTAACAGTCGCCAGCATATCTCAAAGCTAGTGTAGAGCACTAGCGAATCCTCCAATTTTGATAAATGAGAAAGTGGGAAATTGAATAAACTAATTTCCCCACATAGCAATAGCAAAAATTGCTTCAACTGACACCCACTTTTTTCCAGCATGCTAATGATGAGCAATATGAAGGCATTGTTTACCCTCCAAAACCATTTTTGATTTTCTTTTTGTTTAAGCTCTGGATAAAGCTCATAAACCAGTTTTTATTTAGTATCAACACCAGTGACTCCATCTCTTTCCAAATGGGAATGATAGACCTCCTGGAAATGGACTAGACTAGGTAAGAGGTCATAAAGAAGTGCTTTGATGGAATAGCCTCTACTGTCTGATTATGCAAATTGTAGCTGATCAAAGTACCGCAGTCAGTGTACTCTTTACCATCTAAAATTCAAGCAATAAATTGGAACATCCATGGATGAAACTCCTTGGAAGTTGGATTTCCTTGAACTCTAATAAGCAAGGTGATTAAATCACTTCTTCCATAAACTGACTCTGGTGAAGTGTCTTAGGCATTCCAGAAAATTTCTCTCTTTCATTCTTTCTTTAACCAGCCTTTGTTGAGTATTCAGAGGTATTGATCAGAATTCTCCTCATAGAATTGCTTGGCTAACTTGATAGTTATGTCTGCATACTTCTTGAAGGTGAGAAATCTAAAAATCTCTTCTATATTCTGGCATGATCTGGAGCACCTTCGAGCTTATAGAATTTTGAATCTCTAAGGTGTTTGGATTGTAAAACTACGCACCGTTTAACACCAACTTGGGGGATTGGATTGAGATAGGGAATACAATGGCTTGAATGATCCTACTTTCTACAATGTTGTTAACCCTTATGTTTTTTCTCTTCATTTTATTCATTTTTTTGTGGAATTCCTTTATATTCATGCACCCAACATTTGTATTTGAAATATTTCCCACCTTTAAGATAAGCTTTGAAGGAGGAGCAACTCCTTTAAACTTGTACTTCATTTTATGAGGTGATGGCATATGCCCAGATTCCTTAAGCTTTGATGAAATAGGATTAAAAAATTCAATTCACAGTGAGTGAGGTTTTCAGACCCAGGATATAGGTTTGCAATTACAAGGAAAACTCAAGTTTGAGGGGTTTTCTAGCACGAGGTTTTAAAATTTCAGAGACTTGCATGTCTACAATTACATGAATGCAGGCAAAGTTTGGAATCCTATATGCAGTTGAAGTAGGCTTTTTAAGGTTTTAGGGCAGGTTTGGAGTTACTAGATTGCATGTGGGGTCCAAAAGGCCAAAGGCTAATTATAGGCAGACTTTCAAGTTCCAGCTACAGATTTGCAAGAGTTACAAATGTGCATATGAAATCTAAAACTTTGATAAAGTCAAGCAGCATGGGGTTTTGAGATTTGGTTGCAGCTTTATAGGGTGTGCAATGATGCAAGCAAAGTTTGAAAACTTGAGGAATAATGAGATTATGGAGTTTTGTAAACTAAATGCAACTTAGCAAATTTACAAGGTTGATGGGATTCTTGAAATTTAGAATTCAAAGGATTGAATGGGGATTTTGACACATGAAAGTTTGTGAAAAATTCATAAGTTCATGGACCTTACAAAAACCCAAAACAAGAAAACCCTCATACATCCCATGCAAAAAGTCATAAACCCTAAGAATTTTTGAGATTTTACAATGGAAGAAATAAAATAATGAATTGGGGCTTTGCAAAATGTTAAGTACTTGAAAGATCCAAAGTAGGGTTTGAGATGGAAGTTAGTTGGTAAATATTTTGAATTTGATTTAAACTCTATGGAAGTGAGTATAACTTTAGAACCCATGAAAAGACCAAAACCTTCACTTCTTGTGCTTTAGTTTGCAATAGCATGATTAGACTTGCCTAGTGATCAATTTGTGAAGATGTGGGAAGATTTCAAGGGTTATGAGATCACAAGTGTGGGAGGAAGGCATGAGCATAAGAAAATGTCAAAGAGAAACTTTGCAAATGATCAAAAGGGTTAGAGACTTTCATAACTTTCACCACATGTGTGAGCAGTAAATTACATGTCTTTTAAGTTTTGCTTGTAGGGTTTTGGGTTTCAAATGTAGGCTTGCAAGTGCAAAGCAACAAGAAAAACTTGTGAAGAGTGATACATGTGGGTTTTTCAGGGTTTACATGGAGGTTGGTAGGTGATACAAAGGTGCAAGTGAAGTCTAAAAGTCCACTTAGTTAATGCAAGGTTCTATTGCGAATGTAATTGGATAATGCAACTATAATGATGTGTGAAAAATATAGAATCTTGACGTATTTAAGATGCTTAGGTTTTTAGGGTCCAATGGCAAGTTTGTAGGTCTCACAACGATGCAAGAAAAACTTGAAGCTCTGGCAAAGCCAAGTATGTGGGGTTTTAGGGATTAGATGCAAGTTGCAAAAGAACTACAATATGACACAAAAATCTTGAAACCTTAAAAAGAGAGATTTTGCACTTTTGACTAAGAACTTTCATTTCCCTTTGGAACCTAACCTTCCTAAGAATTTTTTAGACACTTTTAACACTTCAAATTGACTCTTCTTGACAATAAAAAATGCTCACACCAAGATCTAAATTGGGAAAAATGACTTGACCTCTTGATGACCTAGAAAAAGTAAGAATATCTTTTATAGACATGGAAGGCATGAAATTAAAAAATGGAACTTTGAGAATTTCAAGACAACAACTAGCTCTAATTGGGGACAAGGACTACAAGGATGAAGCATGAATCTAGAATCTTAAATGTAGACTAGTCCATATCCATAAGGTAATAGAGTCGAGAATTTTTTGCCAAAAATAAACACAAAATACAAGTAAATTGAGAAACAAAAACAAGACCGATACCAAAAGAAAATATTACAAAAAATATGAATCGTCTATATACATGGTAGGGGACAGCTTGCTTTTACCATTTGAACATTTTGAGAAATTGCCCACTATAGGGCAAGGGAAGATGCATGCCATCAATATATGCCAAATAATATGTATTTCCTCTGCAACAATGTTTGATTTTGGACTGCCCCATCCAAAGAGAATAAAATTTTCCATGGTTTCCATGAGGTTCTTTTCTCTTGTCTTTTAACAAAGCTAAGTTTCCTTCTTGGAAATCCCTCTACTTAACCTTTTGTTGAATATCCTTTTTACTCTCATTTGATGTTCAACAAAAAATCTATCTAGAACTTGTTCCATTTCCTCTTCGAGTGTAGTTAGGAGTAAGATTATTTTAGGGGGTATCTAAGTTCCTCATCATCAATGGCTTAGGCCAAGTTAAGGTTTGGTAACTCTATTGTCATGGGAAGTTCACATTTTACCCCATACACCTATTTAAAAAGGAGAAAATCTGATGACTCTTTTGGGGGTAATATGATTTTCCCACAACACATCTAAAAACTTATTTGTGCTAATTTCTTTGATTCTTATCAATCAGTTTGCATATAATCACAATAAGATTCTTGTGGCTCAATTCAGCTTGTCCATTACTCCAAGGGTAAAATCCAACGAATGAGAGGGAGATTCTATACTCGTAATATAACATTGTAATTTGGATAGAAGAAAATTAGAAGCATTATCTGCCACAATTTTCTTTGGAACCCCAAATCTTACAAGAATATTCTATTTGATAAATCTGTAAACTATCTCAAAAGTCGCTTGTCTAAGAAGAATAACTTCTACCCACTTTATAAAGTAATCACTTGTTAAAATGTGGGTTGAAAGGTGCTTTAGTTATTACATGCCTCGATGGTAATGCTATGAGTTGGGGTTTTCCTATGAATTGCTAAGACGGTTCACATTTAGAAACCTAGTTATAAACATCTTTAAACATTTCAGGCCAATTGTAAAAAGCACGTAGGATTTTATAAGTCATCACTAATGAAGAAAAATGCCCTCTATACGCCTTACTATGAAAAGCTTCCGATAACTTCTTTTGTTGCTGTTTCTCTACATATCTTAGGAATGCTCCATCGATGCCCCTTTTATTCACAATGTATTTTCCTAGATTGTGTACTTTGCAACTCTTAACTTAACTGTTCACTTTTTCTTGGCTGTTAAATTAGGAACAACGGTAAGGTGCAACCGTGCAACAAATGTGGTATGACAAAATAAACACTAGGTGATACAAAGCAAAACCTAGGTGCAACAAAGGTAAGTGGACACAAAAGGATATAGGAAAAAAATATCACAAGGATGATAGGAAGGGTTCTAAGGGCTTTGGATAAGATAAGGGTCCTAAAGGCAAAGTGTATGTATACTTAAGGAGTGAAAACAAAGGTTTGATAGCTTCTAGTGGGAAGGGATAGAATGGAAACTAGCTAGCAAGATAGGAAAACAAGCTCCAAGAGGGCAAGAAGAGACTCCATGAGTCCAAATTTGCAACAATAAGCTCTTGACCTATACTCCTCAATAGATCTGCAAGTAGGTTGAGGAAAGCTTGGATGGAAAGCAGGAGAGCTTTTGCACAAGAAAACACACATGAGCTAGCGATCTCCTTCATGGAAAGTGAGAGGAAAGAGAGGGTATAAATAGGTTTTACAAGGTTTCAAGGCAATTGACCATGCAAAATGTAGTAGATGAGCATTTATGAGCCCCACGTATAACTTTTGTGGCAAAATGAGCAAGGATAAACCTGCTACACAAGAGGTGTGGGCTTTTTTAAAATGCTAGAAGGTTCAAATTCCCAGGGAAAGCAAAGTCGATCAATCTAAAGTGGGTGGAAGTAGTCTTGTGTCTTTGTGATCAATGGGGAGAAAGTTAAAGCTAAACAAATGCCAAACAAGGGTTTTCAATACTTGGAAGGGGATCACACAATTTAATGCTAGGTGATCAAGGATAAAGGTGACTAGACGAGGATAAAAGGGGTTACACAAGAGTAAAAAGTACATACAAAGGGGACATCTATAGCACATAAGGCTAAACAAGGATGAACAAGAATAGTCAAAGTGTGAATAAGGGCTAAAAACCTATGCTCCCCCAAGTTTCCTAAACATGGATGGCAAGGGACAGTGAGATGTGTTTTTAGTATTGATTTTTTTGGGGCCAATTTCTAGGGGATGACTTTTAAAAAAAGGGGAAATTTTAAAAATATAAGGAAAATTTAACTATTCATATGATAACATTGATAAAGCGTTCATCATAAACATTATAGAACCTCAATACATAACATTAGACTTGAATTGAGATTTCACATAGGAATTGACAAACAAATTAATGAAATTTAATTGCTTTCGTTGTCAATGCATATATATTATATAAGAATTACAACGAAATACCCAAAGGCTGCAAGTTTCAATTACAAAATGACAAACACATAGAAAATATATAGTTGTCCCTAATCAATATCTGCCTTCAGTAGGTTTGTATCAAAATTGGAGTTTGAGTTCAAATTATTGCCACTATGAGGGGTTGCCTCATCCAATGGAAGCCCAACCAATCCCTCCTATGCCCTCTCATCATCAACTTGTATAGCATCTTCGACATCAATATCCCAATTGAAGTTGGCGTTTGGCCATACTTAGGGGTCTATCAATTTTGTAGCCATAAGGTATTATGTATGGCCACCTACTTCTCCGATTGTCAAGAGGTAAGGTTGTTCCTCTTGACTGTTTGGATTTAGTTCAAAAGGGTTTGGGATCCTTATGGACCCATCCATCCCTTTTTTCTCCCCAAAATTGTGTTTTTCTTAAAAAAAAGCCTCAAAAACCATCCCCTCCCGTATCCAAGCGTCCCTTGATTTTTTTCCCCATCCTAGGGATGTTTCCTAAAAATTTCAAGAAAAGGAGGATAGGGTGGGTACATTTCCTACTCATCCCCATGTCCCCAATTAGGGACGGGGCCATTTTGGGTAGGTGATGCTACCTTGGGGAGCATAGCTTAAAATAAATGTTAAATGTACACCTAAAATGAGTGCAAAATATGATAAAAGAAGTTTTGTAGTATACTTTTTTGTAATCACATTTTGTGCCCAATCTAGTGGGCTGATGACACTAAAGGGAAGAAGCATGCTAAAGTAAAAGAGTACAGTAAACATATATAATCATGTAGATAAAGTAGATACATAACAAAGGAGAGATGCTGATCTTCTAATTTTGGTCCTTGGGTCTTGTTCAAGCATGCATGTACTTTTTCTAGCAATGCATCCAAGGAGAGTAGTCATTGTATGCATACAAATGCAATGCTAAACAACATATAGGAAATGGAAATATCACAATTTAGTGATTTACTAAGCATGGAAACCATCACATAACATAGACATACAACATGAAAGTGTGCATAATGGAAATTAAAAAAAAACATGTACACATCACCTAGACTAAGTTTACACACTGTTGGTTTAATGACACAAGTGCTAAAATGAGGTACACACTTTCGTTTTGCAAGAACGGATCTAAGGGAAACAAGAGAAGAGAAGAGAGGACAGCGGTTGGATCTATGAAGAGGCACCTTGGAAAAAGATAAGATAGGATATTGGAAATTGGAAAGTGGATGCTGCTCATGACGGTAAGGGCTGTAAGGCTGCCGCCCAAGATAAGGCTAGGCTAGGCCAATGATGAAATGTTGACGACGACGATCAAAATGGTAAAATGTAAAATGATTTAGAGGTTGCCACCAAAACAAGGCTAGACTAGTCCAAAAGTAAAAATGTAAAAAGTGATGAAGTCAATGGCAATGTGGTAGCCACCCAATTGTATATAAGGCTAGGCTAGGCCCAAATTATTATTGGTTCCACTATCATCATGATTATGTAAAGAGATGGTAGAATATAGGATATATGCCGCCCTCAACTCAAGTTGGTTGGCAATAAAATGGTAGGAGAAAGAGCTAGTCAATTTAAGGTAAATGATTAAGGGGAGAAAGGAAAAATTGCAAAGGATTTTGCAAGGTAGGTAAGCAGAAAATAGGAAGGAGAATGGAAACATTTAGGTCATGCCTTCAATGATGATAGGATGATAGTTAAGATAGGATAGAGGATGGGAACACTTAGGTCCTTCCCCCAAGTGATGATAGGAAAAGGATATCCCTTGTATGAGTAGATAATGAGAGAGAAAGAGTTAGACAAATAGATAGTTGCAAAATATAGGATGAGAGGAGAGATAACATGATAAAGTGATTAAGGATAAGATGATAACAAGATGCCCCTAGTTGATAGGGGATGAGAAACAATGATGCTAGGAAATAGGAGATGCTAGGTGGTTAAAGAAATAGGTCAATTATCAAGAAGGAAACAAGTAGATGTGGAGGAACAAGATGATTATAATAGAAATTGGATGACCCCAAGGGGAGATAGGAAATATGACCCCTAAGGGATCATAAGGTAGAAAGGACATAAGAAAAGATAAGGGGAACAAGTAAGATAATGCCCCTAAGAGAAGTGTAACGATGTTTGAATAGGAGGTAGAAGAGATAAGTGTGATAAGAGATAGAGAGGTGGGAAGTAGAAATAGATGATGTGACTATAAGTGTTAGGAGGGACTAGGTCATAGGAAGAAGGAGAATAAGAAGAATAGGTGGGAATTAAAGAGCATAATAGGCACAAGGGTCACAACATAGCTTAGTAGATTTCATAATGTTGTCCTAAGCTTATGCACCGAGATGATAAATGAATTTGTCTTGACCAATAATCATGTACCTGTGTGTATGGAAAAGTGGAAGTATGTAGGAGGAGTGCAAAGGAAAATGTGGAAGTTTAGAAGATAAGGATAATAAAGTGGAACAACAAGTAGTGTAGGGCTTGCCATGAATGTTTCAAGGTACTAGTTGGTGTGAAATATAGGACTTTGAAGGAATAAGGATAGAGAAGTAATTAAGGGAATGGGGTATGAAGGGAATAGAGTGGCATACTAGAGTTGGAGACCGGTCTTGTGCCTTGTAAATTAGAAGAAGGGGAGAAGAAGGCATCCTCAACTCAAAAGTTCAATCCTAGGATGACCATAGGGCAGGCCAATAGAAAGGGAGAAGAAGAAGCGGGACATCTTAATCAAGTGGAGTATCTATTGCTTTGAAAGGAGATATTTTCTTTACTTTGAATGGATTGCTTTGCTTTTTGGATTTTCCTTCAAGTGCATTGATTTGATTCTGCATTCTTCTATTTTCGTTGTTTTTGGAAAGGGATGTCACCCCCATAGTTTCACAAAAGGTTACACCTGGGAGTACAGACACTGTGCATGCAGATAGCTGATTAGTGAAGGGAAAAATTGCCCTGAGTCTTCTACAGTCATCAATGTTCCATGATAGTCATTAGATCCAGCTTTCATCATGTGCATTGTTTGTTTTGTTTCTCTTTCCATAAGCTTGTTACAGAAGATTTTGCATTCATATCTTTCTGTCGGTATGGCCAAGGTATCTGAATACGAAAGTGCAGCCTAAAAACATTAAGATCTAGTTTCAGGCTAGATTTCAGGCCTTTTTGACACCATCTGTGGATACCAAATGGGTCAGTCCTATCCCTGCTAGGCAGCCACCCTAGACACCCGCACCCCTTTTGTGGAGGACTAATCAAATCAATTCCAGATTTTGACCAGAGCTTCCTGAGCTTCCTGAGCTTATTCTAAGACTTGCCAGCTATCAAGTTTAGTTTCCAAGTGCACCCAGCTTCTCTGTTTTCTGTTTCCCATTTTCTAGTCATAGTTCATTGCTTGCAAGTTTCATTTCCAAGTTATGTTTCCAATTTGTGGTATCAGCCTCAGCTCTTGTGTTTGTTAGTTTTGTTTTAGATCAGGACTATTTATTTTGTTGAGCTGAAAGTCTTCAATTTGAGCTATAATTAGGGTTTATTTCTATTCTTTCATTTAATTCACTAGCTTATGACCATGGTTAATGGTTAAAGTGATGACCGTGGTTAATAGTGCATCTTTCCTCTTTTGTTTTGGCATAGATAGACTTGTCTTGGTGTATAGAATAAGTCCATCATTTTGGAGAACTTACACAAAAACAAATATATAATCTGTTGGTGATGAGTGTTGGATAGACAATTATTGAGGTTGATGGAAAAAGATTTCCATGTTTGCCAAGGTACAAGTAATGGGGGATAAAATCCAATTTTCTGACTGGAAGGTTGAAATTGACTGTAAGAGAGCACCAATGGATGACGAAATCCTCAACTTGTCTCCACATTGCAAGTAGTTCTAAAGATGTTGCTAGGTCTTCTACATGCTGTTAACATTCAACTTTTTCACCTGTCAATTTCCCTTAGTATGACTGAAAATTTAATTCCTAACATATGACATTAAATGACATTATGACATGTGTTGGGAAGTTGGAAAGAGAACAAAATCAAGGGCAGAAATATTGGGGTTTGGGGGTTGGAAATACCATAGTTTACATACTCGGAATCAGAGAGTACTCGGCAAGCCCAAAATTTTTGACTCGGCAAATACTCGGCAAATTAAGAAGTAGCAAAATTTCTTATAAAAAAAAATAATAATTATTAACTATTAATTATAATAATTTGTTATATGTATTTAATAGTTTTGTTAAAGAATATAATATATAATAATAATAATAAGTAGTATAATTATATTATTTATAATTTATTTTTTATTATATAAAAATTTAAAATATACATTATATATTAATTATACTAATATATACTTAACTACTGATGTCGTAATGTTAAAACCTAAATGTGCTCATTTGTATTATATAAAAAATATAATAATTATTAACTATTAATTAAATAGTTTTATATATGTATTTAATAATTTTGTTAAAAAATATTATATAATAATAATAAATAATATAATTATATTATTTATAATTTATTTTTTATTATATAAAATATACATTATATATTAATTATGCTAATATATACTGTTAAAACCTAAATGTATTATCAGGATTTTGGCCGTAATTTTCATTTTTTTTATTAATAACTTTACAGCTAAATTTTACATTTAATTTAATTTTTAAATTTTTTTTAATAACTTTACAACTAAATTTTACATTTAATTTAATTTTAAATTTTTTTTTAATAACTTTACAACTAAATTTTGAACATTTAATTTAATTTTTTTAATTTTTTCTAATGATAACGACAAAAATGAATGAAACACCTAAAACAAGTCAGAATTCAAATAAAAGGAAACGGAAGACTGGTAAACAATGTCGACAGACTGCAATTTCCGAACCACGTCATATGACATGAAATTATCTTAATAAACATACTCTAAAAGCCTTGTCGAAACCTTACCTTCAGGCTGTAGCTTTGCCAAATTGGAGAAGTGAAAGGTCAATACCAACGATGAAGTGTTTGGAGGAGCGGAAACCAATAGCGGCAGGAAAAATAGCCGAAATTGTCCAAAAAACACAAAAAAAAATGCAGAAAACGCGGAAAAATAGCAAACACAGAAAAAACGTGTGAAAATCCTTGAAATTTCCGCGTGAAAACGAGGGTAAAAATCTGTGATTAAAACCTCTATAGGATTTGGTGAGTAAAGGCAAAAAATAATCGTTTTGCTTGGAATCTGGCGATTAATCGCCCACTCAAAGAGTAATCGGCGATTATGTAAACTATGGGAAATACTACAAAACTCATACCATAGGTCAGGGTGTTGGGGGTTGAGCAATGGGCATGTTGATAAAGATAGGTCTGAAAGTCATTAATGTCCTCTAATTGGGAATGCCCTAAATTTGCCCTAATTCCTCAATTTCCAAATAAACAAATGGGTTAGAGAATAACTGTCACCTGATTGAGGCCCTGCAAACAGATTAGAAACCATTTACCACAGTAATACTAATTAGCAAATTATAACCATTTACCACAATAATACTAATTATCAGATTATCATAATTAAACATCAATAAATTCATGACAAAATTATTAATTCAATGATAAAGCACTTTAATATCTTTGGAAGGCTTAGTCATAGGAGAGCATGGGAGAACACGACTTTGATGGGGTGTCTTGGATCCTCTACCCTAGGCCCAAGAGTGGATATACCATCCCTCTTGGCCTCGTGTGGCCCATGCCATCCATATGCGGTGGTCTACCTAGTGAGGTGTTCCCTTTCCATTATCCTGTCATGTCCCCAATATTGTAACCTATTGAAATACAAACACTAAATAAAATAGATATCAAAATTATAAAATTTCCATTTAAATATTATTATAATAAATATTATATCACCGATATTATTAAATAGATAAGATAAAAACTCTTAGTTTTAGGATCAGAAATGAAAGCAATCAGAAAATGCAACACATAAGACAATGAACACCACAAGATACCTTGGGAAAACCCTCCTACTTGAGGGAGAAAAACCCAGCAAATATATCACTTATATATTCAGGAATAAGAGCAGAAATCTGCTTACAACTCAGGCCCAACACAAGGTCGAATTTGATACAATGAATAATAGCACCTCTCCTAGATGCGAAGATACAACAAGAATATGTTTCCCCTTGAAATCAATCTGCTGTAACAATATAATGATTTGCTGCTCAAGATGATGATCGGCTGCTCAAGTGCGAACTTCTTCTAAGAGCACGAATATGAATGAATGAACTTGATGATCAAATGAGAGATCATCACCTTGTATTTATACAACACAATGTATCCCTTCATGTAGGTCGGCCTCCTTAATAAATAAGGATAATTAAATAAGTCGACCCAAATGAATTATAATATCTTGTCAAGTGAAGCGCCTCTAATAAATGCAATAAATAAATAGCTGTTAGGCTATATGAAATTTATTGTTCAACAAGCAAGGCGAAAGTATGTAGCCGAAGCTACAACATCAACACTCCCTCTTAGCTAGGGAGGAATACTTCCGATACACATAGTCATGGAATCTCTCAACATGACACCCACAATGGCTACACCCATATGTGGAAAGGAACACTTTACAGAGTCTCTCAACGTGATATCAACCATCATGGCTAATCCCATGTATGGCAAGCATATGTGCACAAGTGTCCATCACGGAATCACTCAACGTGATGTCGTCATCTCATCATGACGTTCACCATGGCTACTCCTAGAGGGTGAACAAACACAAGAAAATCATCACGAACTCTCTCATGTGATGTTGTCATGGAGTCACTCAACATGACATCCACCATGTCTACTCCCAAAGGGTGGAAACAAGGGCTTTCACCTCAAATTTCTCTCACAGAGAAAGATGCATTAACAAGGGCTTACACCTCAAATTTCTCTCTCACAGAGAAAGATGCATTAAGGCAAATCACAGAAGATCACTGAAGCTGAGTCTCCCTCTCAGCTAGGGCTTCATTCTCCACAATTCCAAGCTTGTCTCGAAAGTACACAAACTTTGCTTTGGAGAGGGGCTTGGTGAGAATGTCGGCCGTCTGCTCATCAGTGCTAATGTATCTCAACTGGATTGCTTTCCTCAATACCATATCTCTGATATAGTGGTATTTGATCTCAACATGTTTGGTTCTGTCACGAAACACTGGATTGACAAAAAGCTTCACACAACTTTGATTATCACAATGAATGATAGTCGACTCCAATGATTGTCCAAACAATCCTGCAAGGAGCTTCCGAAGCGACACTGCTTCTCGAGCTGCCACACACGCTGCAATGTACTCAGCCTCTACGGTGCTCAGTGCCACTGAAGACTGCTTCTTGCTACACCGGGAGATCATCGCAGACCCCAAACTGAAACAACATCTAGAGGTGCTCTTCCGATCAGCAACACACCCTGCCCAATCAAAATCAGTATAACCATGCAGCTTCAAGTCCACACCAGAAGAATATCTCAAGCCATACCCAACTGTGCCACGCAAGTATCTCAGGATATACTTTGCTGCAACTAGGTGTATTTGCCTTGGTTCACACATGAACTTCTAAAAATAGGTTTCCATCGGTGTAGACATGGATTTGCAATCTATCATACCAAATCTCTTCAAGATGTCTATAGTATACTTTCCTTGACTTAGAATGATCTCATTAGGCCTCTGCCATACTTCTAATCCAAGGAAGCAATGCATATATCTAAGATCCTTCATCTCAAATTCAGAAGCTAACTCCTTCTTGCATTTGATAATGAGATATTCTTCTCCAGTAAGAAATAGATCATAAACATAAAGAACCAAGATTAATGCCTCACCATTAACTACCTTGAAGTACAGGTTTGAATCTGCATCATTCTTCAAGAAAGATTAATATTCTTCAACCATGGCATCCTTCCATACTTGCTGACTTGATGCTTCCTCAACACTAGAAGGCTCAACTTTTAGGATATGACTCATTAATGTAACATAACTTGGAAACTGCTGTCGTCTTTTGCTTTCTAGGAGCTGCAAACCTTTCTGCCTCCTACATTGTTTGCCTAGCTCATAGAGGTCTCTTTCGACCTATGACAATATCTCTTGGCCCATCAGAATGTTCCAAAAGGCTCAATTGGATCATCATCCTCGTCTGGTTCAGTAGACTCCCTCTGAATTTCCAAGTTCTTGCATCGACCTCCTGACCTCCTCGTCCAAGGTTGCCTCTGTTGGTTTGACAGACTCCCTTTGAAATTTAATTCCTCCTCTTCGAAGAAACTGATCACAATGGCAACCTGAATAGATTCTTCCTCTTCGAGAGATGTCTTCAGCCACCAACTCAGTCCCATGGCTGCAAGCTATGTCTCCATTCTTCAGCCTACAGGATGCATCAGGCTCTTCTTCTCTTGAAAGCAATCTCTTACGCTTCTTGGTCCGTCCTGAAAGCATTAAGGAGAGATTACTAATAGTTCATAGAACTCAACTATCCTGAAGAGAAATACCAATGCTAGAAGCATACATGATTTACTATCTCAATGTTATAGCATGAATTAATATCTACATAAAAAATTCATGAACATTATTCAACCATGAAGTACTTATCTCATTGAAATAAGAATCCTGTACGTAGAAAAAATAAGAGATCGATATCCTCAAACAACGATCACAATATCTTCTCTCTCCGCCCTTTCAGTGGCGTCGATTGTTGCAAGTCAGCCCTTCGCATGAGCTAATAATCGATGATTCCCGTGTCAGTGCTCATTTAATTTCTAGGTAACACAGGTCCCTTCACTCAACCCTACCAATAACAGGCACCTTAATGCCATGATGACCCAAGGATTAAGACTCCGACCTCCTTGGTTTCCATGCTATTCCCGATGGCCAATTCTTCAATTAAATTCGATAGCCACAGATTAAAAGGACAACAAAGTGAATAAGCCCGATGGGAATAAGGGCTTGAATGAGGCACGTAATGTGCTAGTAACATATGAGTTATTCCCACAATGGTTCCTTCTTTCAATGCTATGAGAGGAGAATTGAATGCCACGATGGTTTGGCGGATAAGTCTTCAACTCTTCTTAGACTTTAAGCCGCTCCCTATAATATCAACAAATCACCAACTATTTATTGGACCGACAGATACTTCCCAAGCAGGCACCTCCTGACTGATCAAATTGATCTATTGTGACTTTTCCCGTGTGACTTCTTTACCATGTAAATCGGCTGCTCACAGAGACTACTAAGGATTTAACCCGAGTGTACTCGCAATAATTCCCATGACAGCAACCAATAACAATTTATAGGAAATAATGAATGTCTCAAAACAGAGGGCTATCAACACAATCTGGTTCACAATAAAATCAAAAGATATTAGCAGATCTATGCCAGTTGCAGATGCCATCATTCAAGAGCTATCCCGAATGCGCCACAGGCAGCCAAGCTATCGTCGATCCAACACATAAGAGTATATTGAGGGCACGATGATTGCAGTGAGTATCTACGCTAGTCGTCTCTCTAGAAAGGTGCAACTACAATTTCTACGACAGTTATGAGAGTGGCCTGAGTAAGGCATGAGCCAAGGGCTCCACCAATTATTAGAGAAATCGTCCTCTTGAGATTGCCGCTATATTCTCCCAGATCAAAGTTTGGGGAAGAATCGACTGTAGCGATATCCTTCATGCCTCTTTCAATGATGCTGGCCGCTACAGGATCATACATCTTTTCGATGGCTCTAAAGAACCCTACCTTCACCTGAGCATCTTGTATGGGTGTAACTCTATTAGGCCTTTGCTTGTATCACTTGGGGTTCAATGCATAGGCAATCGCGTGCAAGGGTGTGTTGAGCTTCTCCCATCTTCGATTAATGATTGGTTGAATGTGCTCATTGTAGAATGCTAATGTGGGCTCCTCTCGCGTGATAGCCCTCATTTGGTCAAGCATACTATCAATGCACTCATACACCTCTCTAAGGCCAGGTGCATTGGCATCCCCATATCTATTGAATTGGAAAGCTAGAGTAATGATGGAGACAATATATTTTGCATCACTCCAAAAAACATCACTCTTCACTACATCTTTCACCCTCTTCCCTTTCTATGTCTTGGACTCGGGCCACCAATTCCATTTTGTTGTCATAACCATTAGTTGCAATTCCTCTTGCAACTCAAGCATTCAATCCGAGAGAATGAAATAGGATGCATATCTAGTCTCGATAGGTTTCGATAACTACTTAGAGAAGCTCCTGAAGAGTGCATGTGAAGTGTGGTGATTGCAGATAAACATCTGCACATCTCTAACATCATTGACCATTGCTTTGATCCAATCAATCTTTCCCATGTCCTTGAGTGCATTATTCATGGCATTCACACAACAAGGATGTCACCAAATATATTTATAAGTTGTCTCAATCAATTCCCTTGCAACTTTGCACACATGGGCTGCATCTATCACTACTTGGACCACATTTTGTGGCCCAACTTCCTCAATAGCATCCTTGAGGATCTAAAACTAAAATTCAACATCTTTGCGATGTCTTGAGCAGTCAACTACCTTAAGAAAATATGGGCCCTCTGTAAATGTAACCATGATATTGATGAGTGGATGATGCCTAATGTCCATCCACTCATCTGTGACTATACTTTCCTCTTTGGACCCAACACTCTTATCATTTTCTCCATTAACACATTTATCTTGGAATAGTTCTTATCCAAGATTGAGGTCCTCAATTTTGTCTCCCCTGGTGGCACATATGCTGCTCCTCCCCTTGCTACCACATGGAATGAGATGCCATTAGCAAAGAAGAATTTTCCAATGGCATCATCTATATCATCCTTCAACTACACATTGGATAATTCAACTATCGAGTTACTTGCATCACTTGTCAACTTGCGTTTTCCCCTAGCCTCTATTGTGTGGGCTCTTGAAGAATAACCTGACATACGTGCAACTTGCCTTTGCAAAGCAGAAGTAGAATCGTGTAGCTGGCCTTGATGACACTATGGCCTATGAGACAAAGTAGCAGATATAGGTGCAGTTGCATTGTCTTCACTAATACCCCATAGCTTATATATCTTAGCTTTGTATTTCAGGTTTGCTAGTCTCCTTGAAAACTTACATGCTTCCACACCTTTTCCTCGGATATAAAGGAGGCGGGCATTAACTCTGGTAATGTTGCCAAAAAATTCAAGGGCACAAAAGTGGCACTTCCACAACCTTGTGCCCCTAGATGTCCTAGGCTTGTTGGGTAATTTGTTGCAAATTGTTTCAAAGGAGACTTACGATCAAAAGGACCCTTAGCATACTCTACTAGTAATGTGGAGGGATATTTAATACTTTTAGGTGCACTCACCATGGAACTAGTGGTTTGGATTTCATAGTCATGGCCACCCCTCTTAGTCTTAGTGTTAGGTGCATAATCGGATTCAGTACTTTCATTGTGAACCTCAACTTCATCCTCACTCATGTCATGAGAACTCATTGCGACACTGCAATAAACAATATAAAATTTATAAATTTAAAATTCAAACTATGCATGCAACATAATGGAAAGGATTGAGACAATTTTTTTTGTTTTTGTTTGTCTTACTTCAAATTGCACGAAGCATAGAAGCAGAGGGTGCACAAATAAAAGTTATTGTTCTTAATCTTTGTCAACCAAGGATTTCACTTTTGTTTTTCTTACTTAAGGTCGCATGAAGCGCAAAAGCAGAGGATACACAAATGTTTCGGCCTAGTTTGACAAACTTGAAAATAAAATTTAAATTTCAATGTTGAATCTTGATGAAAATATGAACAATGAACAATGAACATTGCAATGAATCATTGTATGTACTTGCAGCCATGTCTATGAAATTATGAATAAAATTAAAATTTCAAAATGAAACTAATAAAAAAAAAATTCAAAAACAGTAATAGAATCCTACCTTATGCTTGAAAAATCCTTCCAACTTGGTGCAAAATCTCTCTTCTTCCTCTTCTTCTTGCTCCTTCTCACTCCTTTTACACTTGAAAAACTTCAATCACACTATTTCACTCCTTCACTCACTTTTTTGCTCCTCTTCAACCTAGCTATTGTGTTAGGAATTAGGTGTTGTACACTTCGCATAATGTTTAATTTATTATTATGTGTGTGGTGCACCTACGGGGACCTAGAAGTACGTGCATCACTAGGAGTTAACATTCTTGTGGCCACTTTATATGTTGTATATAACATTGGGACATAAGTTGTAAAAATGTATTTATTTAATATTGGGGAAAGTTAATTAATAAAGTACCCAATATTAAATGTGGGGTCATGGTTTTAGTCACATGGTTTTATGTAATATCACTTGGTGGTTTTGTGTGAACTTGTTTCTATAAAAGCAAACACAAGGGTAGTTGTCTAAGGTTGGCTAGTTGGGGTTTTGAGTCTTCTTCTGAAGAGTGCATATGTGAAGCATGGCATGGGATGTGTGGTTACATGCTTGGACACATGGAGGATGCATTGAGGAGGCTTGATATTTCAGAGGTGTTCATGGAGGCTCTGAAGATGTATTGTAATGTTTATTCTTGAATAATACATTGAGCATGGATGCTTTTGGGGGGTGGGTTTTTCCCTCTATGAGGATTTTCCTAGGGTATATCTTTTGTCATCTTTTGATGGGTATGTTATCTATTCACTTGCATGTGGATTCTGAATACTTATTTGTATAGATTTCTATTTTGGATTATGTGGAAATTGTCATTAAATGGCTGCAAGTTTCCTTTCATTTGGTATCAGAGTCATGGTTGTGGTTGGATAACCCGAAGTTGAACAAATCTTTTTTAAGTTTGAATCTATGGTCTTGCATGAGAGAATGAAAGATATGGCAAGATATGAGGGTTTTGTAGGTTGTTCATTGCAGATCTGAGGATTTTGGATTTGTTGTTATGATGGGTTGTTTGCAGATTTGGGGTTTGGAAAATGTTGAGTCAAATGGGTTTCTTGGATGTGCATTCAAATGAGGGTTTTGTGGGGGAAGTGTTGCAGATGACCCCCTGGGACAAAATGGACCTCACTGTTGGATCTGGGTTGGCTGGGAAATGAAGATTCATATAAAACTTGACTTATTTGGCCGTCCAAATTTGCAGTGTGCAGAAAAATAATTTAAAATAAAAAAATACCTGTAGATGTTAAAAAGGTTTAAAGTAAAAATCTTTATAAACATTTTTTAAAAAAATTTGGGGGGGCCGGGGTCCACAAACCCCATACCCCCACCTGCCATGATAGTCGGCAGCAGTACTGCTGACGACAGGCTTGTTGGCTGCTGCTTGCAGTACTCTCGCCCTCGGTCTCGTGGGGACCAACCCTAGGTTGCGGGCCTTTAAGAAATTTAAATTGCCAAAAACAAAAAAGTTAAAATAGTTTTAATATCATTTTAAAATTCCGCCGATAGATTTTAAAAGGTGCAAAGTTAAACATTTTTAAATGTCATTTGAGATCTGCCACCCTTTGCGGTGATGTCACTCGGCTAGGCCGTTGACATGCCACCACCGTTGGCTGCACCACCATCGGAGCGTCGACCAACCACCACTGTGCAGGTGCAGCCTAATGGGCAGATTGGGCAACTTTTATTCAAACGGGCATAACTTTCACCCAGATTGTCGGATTTTTAACTTTTTATACTTGTTGGAAAGTTGGTTTCGAGCACTACACTGTGGTATAGGTTTGATTTCCTGATTTTTCTATTCTGACCAATTTTTGGAGCTTGAAAGCTTGATGTTTTCCGTTACACAATTTTGAGCATAACTTTTGCATATGGAATAGGGTTCTCGATTTCGAATAGGCATTGGAGAGAATATTCAGTGTACTTCACAGTGGTGCTGTTATATTTTTTAGTTTGATGAGTATGGAGAGTTGTGTACTTGTTTGAACACTTGTTGGTGCCTAAGATTCAGGGTGTGATTGTGTGAGCATCCGAATGAGTCAAGAGGCGAAACTTTGGGGGAGTACATGTTTTCATGTTGGTACAGTTCATTATCAGTTTGGTGCTTCTTGGTACAAGTTTACAGGTGTTTTCCAGAGTTGGACTTTGATGGTGATAGGTACACAAGTTGTCTTCAGTTTTAAGGACATGTTTGGGCATGGTTTGAGATTTGGGGTCTCGTGTGGGTGATAGTTGAGTGCAAGTATAGCATTGGTGTTGATTATGGTGTCATGATTATGTAGGTACACTTTTGCATTGGCACGACATAATCAAGTTTAGGTTTGTGGTGTTTTGGTGGTGATTTGGTTTGGTGTTAGGAGGTTGTTTCTTATCTCCTAGATGCTTGTTTGGTTTCTTGACTATGGTACTTGGGTGTGGACATGTTTGGCAAATCAGATCTAAGGTTGATTTGGTGTTTTGAGTCATATGGTTTACAAAATTATTTTCTTTGATATCTTAGTTTGCAGTTTACTAATGTGATGATGAGTTTGCATGTTTTAGTGATTGGATCTACGAGTTATGTGATTGGTAGGTATGCGCAACCTATTGGTTGCAGTGGGATGACTTGGATGTGGATTGTCTATATCCACCAGGTTTGATTCATTGTTGTTGTAGACTTTGTTAGTTGGCCTTGTCTGTGGTCATTTGTACATTGGTATGTGTGCTTTGAGATGAGAGGATGGATGATGTTTATAGTACTTGGATAGTTGGTTTTGTGACTTGTAGCATGATGGTTTTATCACTTTGTCATGGATAACTTGGTTACACTTTTCAGTGGGAGCTTTTGACAGTGATGGATTGGCGGTGTTGGATATATTCTTGATGGTTTGTTGGCAGTTGTATCTTCTTGGCTTGGAGATCTTGGTTTCACTTGATGTTATTGACATTTTAGCTGTGTATAGACCTTGATGATCTTCATTTAGGAGATGGATATCATGATGCCATGTGGGATTCAATCACACGATTTAGTGGGAGTTGGTAGTGATGTGGATTCACCATTTGATGGTGGATGATCTTCTTTAGTGTTGCAAATGTTTGGAGAATCTATTAGATCTTGTTGCTGCAGAAGGGTCTTCCACATTTGCAGGTTCACTGATGGGAGATGGTTCTCTTCATGATGATTGGTTCACTGCTTTGTCTTTTGACATGTTATCCTTGTTTGATAGGATGATTGCTATGATGTCATGGTATACTTTTGTTTGTGCACATTAGAGTTTTGGCTTGATATAGATGCGTGTTATGTTGATTAGAGCATATGTTATGTTCATATGGAGCATGAGATCTCCTAGGAGGAGATGGTTAGATCATGTTGTCATGTTTATGTTCCTGATTTGCGATTGGAGCTTTGACATTGATCTTGTTTGGTTCTCTTTGTATTGAGTATATGATCATTTGCTTGATTACTTCATGATGGTGCTATGTTGCATTTGGAGTTTGGTATGTATTGATCGGTTACAGGTGCTCATGGATACATGGAGACTTAGGTGAGGCTTGGAGTTCTTTTGTGGTTAGAGACATGTTGTTGAGATTTCAGCAGGAAGTCCGAGGAGCCTACACCTTGGTTGGACGTGAGTCCAACATGGACCTATGAGGAGAGTGTTCTTGGATGAGTCATGATGACTTGGATATCTTGGAGGAGCATTCTCATTCCCCACTCTTAGTCTACTCGGCGGTTTACTTGAGAGGTATTTCCCATTGTTCCTTTCAGATGTATTATGATTTATGCTTTTCTTTCATAGATACAGATCTTGAGCTATGGATACATGGGTAGTTTTGGAGGATTCATTTTGAGAGATGTTTGGTATTTGTTATCTCCTTGCATATATGAGTTGATATTATGATTCCATTATGAGGATCTTAGGAGATGGTTTATGGGCTGATTTCCTTCTTTGGGAATAGTTACATTGAGTTTGATTTTCTTGTTTTGAGTGGCTTACATCCATGTTAGTTACATGATACATATGTTATGTTTGATCTTGGTGATTGAACGGTTGGGTGTTGTTATGGCTTTTCTTTTGTGGTGTTGTGGAGGAGATCACACTTGATACACATTTAGAGGTGTATGTAGAAGGACTTTCCATAGGTGTATGATGTGCACTGTTTCTCTCTTTGGTCTTGGTTATCTTCCTAGATGTTTGGTTTTACATTTCATTGGTTTTGAGGTTTGGTTGGAGCTATTGTGATCACTAACTTGTGGTCATGTGTTTTCACTTATGTTCTTGGGTGATGACATGGAGGTTCCTTTATCTCTTTCCTTTGTTGGGTGTGGAGAATATGGGAGAGTTATGGAGACTTGTGGTGAGAGTTGTTCTTACAAGTTTTGCATATCATTGTGGATGTTCCTTGGTACTACATGATGTTGTTTACACCTTCTAGGTGATGCTATTGGTAGACTTGGTATGCCTTGATCATTTTCAGATTTGCATTACCCATGCAGTTGCAGTGGGAGCTCTTGGATGTGTATGTCATTCTTTCACAGGTTTGCAAATGGAGCTTGTGATTGCGGTTTATGGGTGTATATGTTGATGGAATGAGTTTACTATGTTTTGTATACCTTGGAGGTATGGATAGTTGGATGTGTTAGTACTTGCTGTGAGTGCTATTTCAGCTATGGTTAGTGTATCTTGATAGCTACTGGTGCATATTGATACCTTTGGATTGAGGGTTTGTGTTTGGGATATCAGTTGAGGCAGGACTTATGCTTCGTTGTGACAGATTTTGTGGCTTCTTATCTTTGTGCATTGGCATGATGGAGGATGAGAGCATTCATGCTTGGGATGGTGGTCACCTTGTTTCTTGTTACAAGTATCTTGATGGAGCACATGGAGCACTTTGTTTCCTTGATGGTATATGTGGCTATAGGGATTGATCCCTTGTTCATTTTTTGAGGTTACTTGTTACCCTTTTTGCAATCTATACAACAAGTGGGAGAATGTTAGGAATTAGGTGTTGTACACCTTGAATAACGTTTACAATGTTTAATTTATTATTATGTGTGTGGTGCACTTAGGGGGACCTAGAAGTACGTGAATCACTAGGAATTAAGATTCTTGGGGCCACTTTATATGTATGTAACATTGGGACATAAGTTGAATGTAAGTTGTAAAAATGTATTTATTTAATATTGGGGAAAGTTAATTAATAAAGTACCCAATATTAAATATGGGGTCATAGTTTTGTAATCTCATGGTTTTAGTCACATGGTTTTATGTAATACCACTTGGTGGTTTTGTGTGAGCTTGTTTCTATAAAAGCAAACACAAGGGTAGCTGCCTAAGGTTGGATAGTTGGGGTTTTGAGTCTTCATCTGAAGAGTGCATATGTGAAGCATGGCATGGGATGTGTGGTTACATGCTTGGACACATGGAGGATGCATTGATGAGGGCTTGATGTTTCAAAGGTGTTCATGGAGGCTCTGAAGATGTATTGTAATGTTTATTGCTGAACATTGAGCATGAATGTTTTTGAGGCTGGGTTTTTCCCTTTATGAGGGTTTTCCCAATGTATATCTTGTGTCATCTTTTGATGGGTATGTTGTCTATTCTTTTGCATGTGGATTCTGAATACTTATTTGCATAGATTTCTCTTTTGGGTTATGTGGAAATTGTCATTAGATGGCTGAAAGTTTCTTTTCATGTTGAAATGAGATTGTGAATAAAAATGAGGAATTTGGAGAGTTTTATAGAGTTTTAGAGGCATTGGTGGGGCCCATTGGCCCTTAGGGTTTGGCCTTGGGCTTTGGTTTGAAAAAAAATTAAAGATTTTTTAATTTTCCCTTACCTTTTTTTGTTGAAAGACACGAAAGTTTTTTGGGTGTCCTCGAGATGGTCAAGGGATGCTTGGTCATCCCCGGGACGTCTTGATATCCTTGTCGTCTCAATGGTGTGCCTTGTGTTTTGGTGGCAGTGGTGGAGTGTGGGGGGATGTTTCCCTGGTGTGCCCATGTATTGCGGCCGTCCTTGTCCACAAAACGTTAGGATTTTAGTGCAAAATGCATCCCCATGATTCAATGGAAAAAAGCCACTGTATCTTTTGTCAATTACTTGGAGATGCTAGGGAAGCGATTCTAACATAAAAGAGGAAATGTGAACAAACTAAATGCACCCACCTTTGATGGTAGCAACAAGATATATGCTCGGGCTTGGTTTCAAAAGTTGTAGGCATACTTGACATTGACACTACACACTTGATGAAAGAAGATGCAATTCAGTTTACCACATTGCATTTGGAGGGCATTGCCAATGAATGGTGACACCATGTTCTAGACATGCAAGGGCATGATCTTGTGTAGACTTATGATGATTTCAGCTAGAGGTTTCTAGATATATTTGAGTAGGACGAGGAAGAATATGTTAGAGAGCTCGCCAAAATCAAACAATAGACCTTGGTAGATGCTTATGTAGTCAAGTTCTAGAGAGTTGCTGTTATGATATTTGACATATTAGAAAAGAGGATCGCTTTTCTCCTTTTTTAAGGTTTGTATGAGCCACTTAAGGGTATAGTTAAGGTCTTTGCACCAACATCACTTCAGGAAACTATTAGGAGAACATTGACTCTTGAGCCATTTGTGTTAAGGAGCAAATTTTCATCGCAGCCAAAGCCACCCACTATTAGACTTCAAAAGGGAAATTTCCAGAATGGGGATTCAACTCATCCTTATAAAGAAAGCTACACCACCATGATTTTCTCAAAGAAGCTAGATGATAATGCCAAAAATAATCTTAGAAGGAAGAAGTTGTGCTTCTTTTGCAAGGAGTGATGGGAACCTAGTCACATTTGCCTTGGCAAGGGTTGAGTTCACTATATTGAGGCAGTTTTTGATGAAGATAGTGATTTTGAAGAACCAAAGCTATAACAAGCTATATAGGAGAAAATCATTGAGCACAAACCTAGGAAAGCAGTAGAAGAAGATGGAAAATCTAGCAACAACACTCTTGTAGCTCTTTTGGGAGCATTGTGTTACCCATTTAGGGTTTGTGGGGAGTTATTCATGCAACGGATCATGGTGCTTATTGATAGCAAGGCTACCCACAACTTCATTGATGAAGGTTACAGACTTCCTTGGGTTAATATCACTGTTGCAAATGGGTTCACCATTTTGTGTACTAAGGTAATCTGGCAACTCAAATTACTCTTTGTTGATTATAAGGTGTGATGATTTCTATGTGGTGGGATCAGGAGCACATATGATCTTAGGAATATAGTGGTTGCATTCCCTTGGAGAGTTTTCGCAAAATTATTAGGCCATAGAATTAAAATTCAAATCTCAAGAGAAAGATATGGTGCTTAGAGGCATTCCTAATGGGTCACCACAAGTGATTACAACTAAGAGTATGGAGAGGAAATTTTGCAATGGACAAGTTGTATGGGTAGCTAGTTACTTTGTGACGAAAGGCACATGCATACCACTTCATTTTTGGGTAAGCATTGCTTTTATCATGTTAATATTCAAACCATTTTGGATAACATAGTATTGTGTTTAGTGATATGCCTCTAGGTTTGTTGTTGGACAAGGGATATTCGAATATGTCATATAGTTGGAACTAGGTTCTAAGCTTGCCATGATTGCTCCTTATCACCATTTGTGGATAAATGAAGAAAAAATAGAGAATGCTATAAATGAAAAATTAGAGATGGATCACATTAGCTTAGTTCTAGCCCATTTGCTTCTTCTAGAGTACTTGTGAAGAAAAAGGATGGCACAATGAGGATGTGCATAGATTATAGAGCCTTCAATAAGAAGACCATCAAGAATAAATATCCTATTCCTAGGATCAAAGAGCTTATTGATGAGTTGCATGGAGCAGTCTACCTCTCAAAGGTTCACTTGAGATCAGGCTACCATCAAATTTGTTTGCATGATAAGGACATGCGTAAGATAGCATTTTGGTGTCATTTTGGACATTGAGTTCCTAGTCATGCCATTTGGTTTGACTTATGCTCTGGCCACTCTCTAGTCAACCATGAATTAAGTATTTAGTGGTTAGTTGAGGAAATTTGTTTTAGTATTCTTTGATAATATTGTGATATATAGTAAAACCTAGGAAGATCATTTGAGACACTTAGATATAGTCCTTGGAATTTTGGAACAAGTTTTCTTTGCAAAGGAATCCTACTGTGAGTTTGGGGTTATAGAGATTTTGTACACGGGCCATGTCGTTAGTGCTTAAAGGTGTCCAGGTGGATTAACAAAAGATCCAAGCCATCTTAGATTGGCCAACTCATACCACATTGACATAGTTGAGAGTTTTCTTTTGCCTTTGCAATTACTACTAGAGCTTTGTTACGGTTTTTTATAGTAGGTAGCACCTCTAATTGACATGACTAGAAAGGGAGCAATATGTTCATGCCATGTACTTGCTATTCCAAATTTCATAACCATTTGTTGTAGAATGTGATTCTTCAGGAGAGGTTATTGGAGCAATATTAATGCAAGAGGGTCATCCCATAGCATTTGAGAGTTCAAAGTTAGAGATTTAGAAAGAGGTTTTTCTATTTATGATAAAGAGATGCTAGCCATCATGCATGCTTTGGCTAAGTTCAGCAAATACTTAGTTTGTGGAAGATTTGTAGTGAGGATGGATCATAATAGTTTGAAGTTCTTCATTGGCCAACATGACTTGAATGATTGGCAACAAAAATGATTTAGTAAGCTTCAAGCTTATGATTTTGTTATACATGGTACATAAAAAATAAAATAACATATTTGTTAATGCTCTTTCTCAGATGCCTACTCTCTAGTTTATTTTTGTTGATAGGAAGGCTTCAATCATGGAAGAATATCTTAAAACACCTTTGCTACTAATATTTTAAATGAAAGTGTGAAAGGTGACAGGTATTTAGAAGAAAATGGTCTCATTTTGTACAAGAACAAAGTTTTCTTGGTCCCCAAATCTCTAAGATGAAGGACAAGATTTTGAGAGCCTTGCATGATGCACCAATGGTTGGACACTAGGATTCTACAAGAATTATAGGTAGATAAGAGATTCTCTTGGAAGGATCTTAAGGAAAGATTTTCTCAAACATATCTTAGAGTGCACAACTTGTCAATAGAATAAAGCAAAACATGATATCCTTGTAGATTTGCTACAACTGTTGCTTATTTGCAACTTGAAGTGGGAAAGTGCATCCATGGCCTTGATCACAGGTTTCCAAGGTAAATGGCAAGAATTACATTTATGTTGTAGTGGATAGGTTAACTAAACATGCAAAATTCAGAGCATATCAAGTGCTTGATTTATTTTTTGGAGAAGTGCTTAGGCTACATAGTTTGCCTAAGAACATTGTTAGTGACAAGACTAGTAGATTTCTTAGCTCTTTTGGCAAGATTTGTTATTGACTAGTAGCAAGCTCACTTCCAATAGAAATGATCACACCCACAAATAGATGGACAGATAGATATAGTGAATAATTGAGTTGAAGGATACTTGAGAAATTATGTTACAAATCAATAAGTAGAATAGGTCAAGTGGTTGCAGCTTGGAGAGTATTGCTACAATAGCACATATCACATGTCCGTTAGCATGACTCCATTTATGGCATTATATGGATATAATGCATTGACCTTCATCTTCACTGATTTGGTGTACACTAGCAGTAGGGTACCAAAAGCTAGTGACTTGGTGGAGCATAACCAAGACAGTTTGATGTTCCTCAAGGATTATCTATAGTGGGCCCAAAATCAACAAAAGTTTAATGTCGATCAACACTACATTGAGAGATCATTTGAGGTTGGAGAACTAGTCTTTCTACAACTGCAATCTTATAGACAGACTTCCATTGAGAGAAACAGAGCTGAAAAGCTCAAACCTTGTTTCTATGGACCTTACAAAGTTTTGAGAAGGGTTGGTGAAGTGGCTTATGAGTTGGAGTTGCCAAAAGATAGCTGAATTCACAACATTTTCTATCTATCTTTCCAAAAGGGCACTTGGCCAACATATTGCACCATCAATTGACTTGCCATCCTTGGATGATGAGGAGAAAGTCATATTGGTTCTAGAGGCCACCATTGACATATAGGGGAAAAAACTGAAGGATAGGACTGTTATAGAATACTTGGTCTATTGGAAGAACCTATCCACCGAGGATGCTACTTGGGAGGGGCTAGAGATTTTCAAACACCCAATATTGTCTTGCTTGTGGACAAGCAAATTCAGGGAGGGAGGATTGGTAATGCCCCCTTACTAATCCTTCTTAATTTGTAGATTTGAGTTATGTTCTCAAGTAGTGTTAGAGTAGCAGTAGATCTGTAGTCTTTTTTGTTATCTCTGGACAGTTGTGTCTGTAGTTAGAGAAAGATCAATTTCTTATTTTTTAGCTCGTTAACAGTCATCAGTTAAGACAAGGTTGATCCCTACAATTTCTAGCCAATTAGTTGCTTGAGATTGAGGATCAACACATCAGTTTGCTGAGTAACTGCCACCATTTGAGGAATCATTTCCTAGGATGGTGGCATTGGATACTCCAACTGATTCTTTGAATTTCTCTAAAGAATAGCCATACCCTATGGTTAAGAAATTCAGATAGCTAGCCACCAAATAGGGAATTTAATTCCCTCTACACTTCAAGCTTTGCTAACCTAGGTGGGTTTCCCTTATAATAGTATCAAAAGATGGTGAATAAGTTTAATTAGATATTGATAACGTAGATGAATTCTCATACATTAGAACAAGGATTTGTAAAGTAGAATAAGAACTTGGCTGAGTTCCTTGTGTTCCTTTCAAATCCAAGCATGAGATCATACAATAATTAAGAATAAATTACACATTACTTGAGATTTTCATTTTAGAATGTCTTGAGTTTTGAAGGAAATTTGCCTACTACAGACTGGTGCCTATCCAGAGCTATAGAGTCCTATGATCATGTAAATTCCTCTGAACAACTTGGCACATTTAAATGGATGATTAGCATCATTGCTTTACAAGAATGCATCCTACGAAGGGCTTCAAACACAATTCTACTCAATAATCCCTATGAAACACAACAATTCTCAGTATTTTAAGAAAGTAATTACTCCATTACTTGAACATAATGCAATCAACAAAATACTTAATGCACAAAGATGCACAAAAGAAGTCAATAGCCCTTGATTATTTTATTCAAAAGAAATAGCTGCATTACAATTTGGAGACAGTTATGCTTGAATCATGTATTCATATATTTCAATTTGAAATGAACTTTGTTGTTACAAAGAATTTCCAAACTTGATAATTCTAGACTAAAGCCCGTCCCAAAATTACATTTCTCAGAACCCTTTACAAAGAGGCTCACATCCCCTTAAATAGATAATTTGAGCAGGCAGGCTCATGAGCCTAGACATGAGAGTCACATCTTACACCTGGCAACCTACATTATATTGGAATAGAATGGATACAACACTTGCAACTTGAACCAAAATGCCGTTGAAGCCGTTGAAGATCTTTTGAAGATGAAACCGCTGAAGAAATTTTGAAGATGAAACCGCTGAAGAAGACAAAATTGGAGCCGCCATGATCTGGAAGCTGAGGTGGAGGAAACTAGATGACTGATTGAAATTTGATTTGGCATCCTATTCATTAAACTTTTCTAGCCAAGAATCATAGGTTGCCTTTGAAGGCCCACCAAAATTCCAAAACTTTAGCAACTTTGCCAGTATGAGCACCATACTTGGCATCTAGAACCATTTTGGCCTCTTTGTTGAAGCCATCCAAATTTAACTCCAACTTTATTAATTCATCCAAAGGATTATTCAATAATGCTGAACCAGGATCCCCGTTAGCACATTTGAATGAACATAGTGATGGTATAATAGTGCCAAATTCTACCTTCCACTGATCAAAGGGCTTAATAACTCCATTTTTGTCCAAAATTCCAGGCATTATTCCCTCTTCTAAAGTTTGAAAAGGCTTCAACTATTCTTCAATTGAAGCTCCAATGTAGATTGGAATGCTGAAACCTCCCCTAACAAGCAAACAACCTCATTAGCAGTTGCCAATCCCCCTGGGATATTTGGATCATGTCTGGCCTGTTTATATATCTTATTTATGGCTGAAGCTTTGGGTATCCAAGTATTGAAGATGTCCTTCAAATTCTGCTGTTTTTGCAAGTATTGGATGTAAGCATTCCTTAGACCATTATATCCTCCCCAAGAGGCATTCCTCCTATGGACAATGCATGATATCTTTTGGCCAATTAGGTCATCAACCATGTCAACCACCCTTTTATTCCTCTTCTCCTGTGCTTGTCTTAGTTGCTTCTTTAGCTCCTTAATTTTCAAGGACAATGTTTCTCTATCTTGGATAGATGTGTCCAATGAGCTTGGTTGAGGAGAGGCTAGTGGTGGAAGCAATGACGACACCTTATTGTATTCTTGCAATAATATAATGTGCTCCCTCTGCAATTGATCATATTTTGCTTGCAACTTGTTTGCCATTGTCTCACTGAATAATGCTTTGCTAACCCCAAAGTTGCTGCTTGAGGGGTTGTGGTGTCAGCAAGCTTCCTAGCTATAAGATTTCTAGTTAGGTCTCCAATGTTATCTGCCACTTGTGGCTTATTGGTTTCGGGGGCAATTGCCCAAATGGCATGGGTTTCATACTTTGTACTGAACCATAAACCAAAATATGCCCGCTCTGTTTGCTCCTTTGTGGCAAATGCTTCTTCGTTAGTATTTTGCCTTCGTATGGTGATAAGGGCAATGGTTGAGGAGATGTCCCAATCTGGTAGGAGTAATCCACTTTCCCGCACTATTCCTTCCTTCCTCAGGAGTGATGTTATTGATGTGAAAGTCAACTTCCTATAGCACTTTCTTTGTTACCTCCTTCATATCTTTGGGATCTGCTTCCCCTTTAGCCTTGTTTAGCTTGCTTGCAAATTATTCTCTTCTGATTTTCAACATAAAGTCCTTGAATGCCTTCTACTTTACAAACTAATCATTTGTGATGAATTGTGTGCAAGCTAGGGCTTTGATGTCATTGATCTCATCTCCTGCAGCCTTGAAAATGATGGCCAATCAAGTTTGAGGCACATCATGGATTTGGACCCTTTGAGGAGAAGGCATGATTTGATTAACCTCTTCCTCATCCACCACATTTTCACCTGTCTCCTTAGTCTCTTACATAATCCACAAAATAACTTACCAAGGGTTGTGCAATCTTTTGCTTCTTCCTTAGTTGCTTAGGTGGAGGGGCAACTAACAATGCAGGTTCATCATCTGATTTCATTTGTTGGGATATGACTGACATTTCAACCTGTTGGTTCTTTCCTTGCAGGTGGTCTTTCTTCTTATCTTATTTTTGACAACTGAGGCTTATAACTAAGAGCTTCCACATTATTTAAAATAATCTGGACTCTAATAATGGGATCATCAATTTCATTGTAAGCCCTAGGATAGTCAGGATCTTCCTTTTTCCTCTACTCTTCACCCTTCACAACTGCACTCCATTTTGTTTTCTTTATTTTTCACTTCCTCATTAGTAGTGCAATTCCTTACAACATCTTCTACCATGACAAATTTGTGGTAGAAGTTTGATCTCTTAGCTTTTATCCTAGTTTGGTTGATAAAATGCTTTGGATCACAATCCCTGCGCACATCTAAATTCATCCTGTATGTAGGATTGGGTATAACAACTCCAATCCCTCCTTTGTGATCACTGCAAAACCAGAGAATACAATAGAGGAAAGGAAGAAAGAACCTTTCTTATGATTTCTCAGATGTTCATTTGTTTCATTCAACTTCCATATGGCCTCCAGGAAAGCAATTCCGATAGGTACCATTCTTGGTAATATATAAGGCCTTACAGGAGATCCATACACTCTTATCACTGTTGAGTTTGAGTGGAGATACCAATCTCCCCAATTATCTAGGATTCCAAGTTCAGGTTGTTTAAGCCTTTTGGCCTTAAGAATCTTGCCATTGCCTATGGAAATCTGCTTGATTTAATACCCAAATGCTTCATAATAGGTTGCACAAAGCACTCTTCAAACACCCCATAATTTGAACTCGGGTAGTGCATATCCCTAATGTGTGTTTTAACATTGAATTGGTAGTGGGGCCTTTTGATAATCATGACATCTTAATTGCATAAATTTATCCCATATTTTCAATCCATTGAATAGGAAGATGTGGCAAAGAAGGGAATACCATCTGAAATACACAATTTTGTCATCTCTCTTTATAGCCTTCGATTCCTTATGAATTCCATTTGAGATGAAGGTAGCATAATCAAATTCTTTGTTCAAATTTACATTCTAGATATGACTAGCCAACATCATAAATGCACAAGAATTTGTGGCTTCACATCAACTCCTAGAACTTAGCAGAGTGCTTAATATGTTTTGACAAAATAGTCCTCAAAGATATCTGCATCAAAAGGCTCCATATTATTTTAAGAGAACTTTACCAAAGTTCTATCCCTACCCCTAGTTCTATGCCGAGGAAGCCAGTAAACACTATAGTTGTGTTTGTCCTTTTGGTATTCATTGCACAAGGAATTGAAGTTAATGGGCTTGTTTGCTACCATGTTCAGATTGAAAACTTCAAATATATATTCTTTGTCCAAACTTACTAGCATTTGACCCTTGGGAGTCAAAACTGCTTTGTTCTCTGCATCATAGCTCCTTACATTTACCTAATCAGGTCCACATTCACAAAAACATTCGGAACCACCAGCTTACCTAGGTCCAAGTTCAGATGTTGGAAATGGGCTGCTTAGCAAAAACCCTCCTATACCCATATTCAAACAAAGTCCATCCATTCACAAGGATAGCTACATCCCTCACTTCTCCTCCTTTGTCAAACAACCAGTTTGATAATATCCTTAACCCTTGGGCATGCAAGGCCTTCCTCGATGGGCCCAAAAGTTGGATTAGAATATCCTTATCTAACCCTAATTTGGTTCTTGATGGTTGCGCTCTTGTTTGACTCATTTTAGGGCTTATTGATGGCTAGGGTTTTGGATTATAGGAAAAATTCTAACAATTAAAATATCCTAGGGCTTTTTTAAAACTCTTTAGAATAACAATAGAACCCTATGACCTGAAAGCACACAATTTCTGCAGTAATTATGTAGTTTAGGGCATGAAATTAGGACTTACTCGTTCTTTGCTTAGATAACCCTAATTCACCTCTGCAATTGGTAGATAGTTTGAATTTTGCAAATTCTTCATGTTGGTTTCTTTTGAGGGCTCTTGAAAACTCGAAGAAATGCAAACGACTTGAAATTTTGAGGAAATTCGACAGATATTGGTAGATTTCTGCCATTAAGTCTCATACATGTGAATAGAGTGTTCACAAGTATCCGTTTCCAGTTTTGAATAGGGACTGTTGATATGCAGTTGACACAGGCAATTTTACGGTGATCACAACCCTTCCTCCTTTGTATTGGAGTCGTGATACATTAGAATGAACAAGCAAATCAAAAAATGCCATCTGTGAAGACACTTTACAAGTCATCTTAACAGTTCCACATTGATCACTGGGTATTTGGACGACGATACATAGCTGGTATGCCACAACAAAAGTTTGGGATAGGTGTCACCATTTCACTTCGTCGCAACTTTGGATGGTTCATATTTTTAGAACTTGCGACGTGAAGAGAGTGTAGAAGCCCTTGTGCACACCATGTTGTCATTGCCACATGTCCTAAAAACGCATTGTCACAACCTTGAGCTTTGAATCTTTTGAGAACATGCGATGAACTAAAACCATGCAATACAAATAAGAGCATGCCAATTAGGATTGAGGTGGCATATAGCTGGCATGCAACCTAACACCACTAGAGACACACAACAGCAAAGCGCACACTCGCAGCTTTGAAGAGTTCTTGGAACAAAACATGCAATGCATATAACCCGTACAATGCAATAATAATACGACACATGAACGTTAGCATGACAGAGGTAGGGACCACAAGGCAGGCACCTGTAAAGGGCAACTTAAGTTATTTAAAATGCATGTATGCAAAGAGCCCGAGTTGGTTACTAGGAATGAAGGATCGGTAAACTGATGACGAATAAGGCTCGAGGACATGACTTTAAAGGATGGCAACAGGCTGGGTAAGTCAACTTAAAATTAGAAAAATAAAGCCAAGAACCATATGCCAAGATTTAGGGTTTTAAACTTTTAGGCCTAAACAAATGAAATCTTGCAAGGCATGAAATAAAACGCTTTCAAACTTTGCAAGCTCCACTAGGTGGACCACATGCTGAAGGAGTATGACAAGTGTTGGAGTAAAAGGAAAAAAACATATTCTTGAAGATTTTAAAAAACTCAATTGGTAACATTGCCACAACAACTATAGCACTTGGGATGAAAGCCTCAAGCAGAGCTATTCATGTCTTAGGGATGAGAACCCTTAGGAAACAATTAGGGGAGTAGGGTGACTGCAGATTTGTGTAGGGCAAGATGACAGCAGGGTTGTGTGGCATGTCTAGGACTACTAGAATGTGTAGTTTGCATGTCGTAGACTGTTCGGTGTTGTTTTTGGATTCGATTGTGTTGGATCTTTTTTTGCATTATATCTATATATCAATTATCAATTTATATAAATTGATTTATCTTAACAGTAACAGCTTAATTTTTATCATTTCTTCCATCTTTATAGATTTAGATATTCCTAGCAATATATGCAAATATTTTCATATCATAAAGTATAGGTTTACTTGCATTGTTATTGTAATTTTTTTTTTTCATTGAGTAGCATTTTGACTATCATTCTTGTCTTTTTTGGTGTTATTCTTTTCCTTTATTCTATCTTGGTCCTCGAGCCGTGTAACCTTCCCTTCCCCCTCCTCTCTCTTTTTTTAGCCTGTCTAAGTCTGCAATCAACCTTTTTCTTCTCCTCTTGCTCTCTAACATCTTGATGATGGATCATAGAGAGTGATCCAAAACGTTAAAATGATGCAAAAAAGATCCAACACAATTGAATCCAGAATTAACACTGAACAGCAATATGGATTGTGGAAACTTGATATCATTAATGCTGTAGACTGTTTATGAGCTTCAAAGGAGATCCATTTGTATGCTGGTTACACCCAGTGAGTTGTATGAGTCCAATAATGTAGTCTTTCATCGATTCTACATATCTGCAATTAAACAAAAGCTAAAAGATTATCTGCTGTTTGAGTTTTTCTGGATCATATTTTGCATGCAACTAGTCTAGAACATTTAGCAAAGCACCATGTCTGATCTTGGAAGCTAGAAGGCTGCTAGCAGTTCATTGTTGGTTGGTAAGTTGGTTGTGGTGAGTTGACAGCTGAGCAGTTATTTCAAGTTGGGCCATTGGCAAGTAAAGAAACAAGTTTTTAATGTTTTGTTCACTAAAACACATGGGCATAATTTTAATGGCTATTTACAAATTACATGTCAAATGCTGTAATTCTCGTGTCAATGCTCCATATAAACTTTAATGATCATCATTCAAATTGCTGTCAAAGCATGTAATCATTGTTTGTATTATAGTAGAAGTATACACTGCTGCTAAAGGTCACATGCTGTGGAAGTATGAATCGCTGCCAAAGCATGCATTGTTACAGAAGCTTATATGCCACAGAATGGTGGTATTTTCTTTGCTGTAGAAGATCACATTCATGTAGCTAACATTGAGAAGGACCAAAGCCACCACTAAACCTTATGAACTATGAGTTCTTGGCCTTGTTATGTTCCCATGTTGAAGGAGGCATGAGATCTCTCCTCAAACACCATTACTTGCATACTTGTGTAGAAGAACTAGAAATGAAGAGGTTGCAAACTGTTCGCATCCTTCAGCAAGGCTTTCATTCAAAAGCGTTTAGAGCACTTGATCTCACGTCCATAGGCAAAATCGTTGACAAATGGTGTAATGGCCCTTTTCTGGTTCATTCCAACATTCTTGGAAAGTTCCAAGATCCTTGAAGAGCGCCGATTTTATCAAAACATTTTTTTTTGACAATGGCAGAGTATTCCAGGAGTTGACATGAATACAATGGTTTTTTCCAAGTGCAGATCTAACTTTCAGGGAGCATTCCACACTTCTTGGAGATTTCCAACATCCTTGCAAAGCACCAACTTTCCTAAGACCTTGCGATGTGTAGATAAAAGTGATTAAATAAATAATTTAAGTTGTCTTAAGGTGACTTTATATTATAACGGCAACTTATGTTTATTTATGTATTTATTTATAGTGTTTTCTAAAAGAGGGCCAAAAAGTGTTAGCCTAGGTATGGGGAACAAATGACTAAAAAATTTCTTATTTAAAAGTGACATTGAAATGGAGGATTAAAAAAATATACTTAAAAGTTCTCGAAATGTCTCTTTATTTTATTATTAAGAGGAAAAGTGATTTTTTAAAAGGGAAATTATCTAGTAGCCCTAAAGTTGCCTTTAAAATGCCTATTTAAGAAGGAGATGTGAAATAAGAAAGATTAGACTAGATATTGTTTTTACTATTTTCTTTGAGTGAGAACCCGAGTTCTCATTTTTTTTGAGGACAAAAATCAATGTTCCATGGGGATGCGTTCCCCCCCAAATTTCAGCCGTCCCCCCGACCCAGATGTTTCAAAACTTGGGGACTGTTGAGAGACGTCCTCCCACCACCGTCGGGACGTGAGGAACTTCAGGGAAATGTCGGGGACGGCTAGACGTCTCGGAGACTCCCAATCATCCCTCGAGCATCTCAAAGACACCTAGGCGTCCCCCGTGCTAAAACGTCAAAAAAAGCGTTTTTTTTTTTTCTTTTGATTTTCTTGATATTTGAGCATGGGGCCGAACCCTAAAGGCTTGTGGGACACATCTAAAAGCCTCTAAACTAAATAAAACACTCTAATTGTTCATTTTTTTGCTCACATATGCATTTGATGTTTTGCAACAGCTAGGTGAAGAAGAGGAAAACCAGTGAGAAGAGTGAGTGAAAGAGTGAGTTTGAGGTGCTACAAGTGCAAGAGGGGTGAGAAGGAGAAAGAAGAATAGGAGGAGCATTCTACACCAATTTTGAAGGATTTTTCAAGCACAAAGTAGGTTTTTATGACTGCTTTTTGAAGTTTTTTCAAAATTTTCATGTTTTTTTTGTTTTTCTAAGTTTTTAGATTCATTTTGAAAATGTAGTTTGATGTTGAATCTTACAATGGGCATTGAAATGAACACATGAATATGCATTTGCAGCCATGTCTATGAAATTATGATTAAAAAATTAATCATAATTTCATATACATGGCTGCAAATGCATATTCATATTTTCATTTCAAGGCTCATTGTTTTTTTTTTCGTCTTTCCATCAAGATTCATCATGAAATTTTTTTATTTTAAAATTTGTTAAACTAGGCTGAAACTAGGCACTTATAGAATTTATTTGTTTATTGCAGTGTCACAATGAGCTCTCATGACATGAGTGAGGATGAGGTTCATTCACATAGTGATACTGATCCTGAATATGCTCATGAGGCTGAGGGGGGTGACCATGGGGCTGAGCGTGAAGCCCAAGCTAGTTCCATGGCAAGTGAAGCAAGTACTTTAGAGTGCCCTTTTGCAGTATTGGCAAAGTATGCTAAGGGTCCTTTTGATCCCAAATCCTCTCTCAAACAATTTGCAACAAAAATACTAAGCAGGCAAGGGGCAACATCTGGTGGCACAAGGAGGTGGAAGTGCAACTTTTGTAGTGAGGGGTGGTCTGGGAGCATCACTAGAGTTAATGCACACCTTCTTTTCATTAGAGGAAAAGGTGTGGAGATATGTGAATTTTTGGCAAAATCAGAAAACATCAAATACAAAGTTGAAATAAATAAGTTATGGGGTGTTCTTGATGATACTCTAGCTGCACCTGTGCCTACTACTTTGCTTCATAGGACACATCTTCAGCATAGCCAGCCACAAAGATCCAGCCATACTTTGTAGACGAGAGTAGGAGGGACGAAAACCCTCAACATCCATTGGAGCAATTTCATATAGAGATTGCCTTTGTGCTGAAAGTGAAGATTTTCTAGTGTGTGCTGCAAACTGAAGTTTTATCAGATTTGGTGACGAGGATGAAGTTCTTTGATGTATTTTGATTTGAGTTAATTTGTGCAAGTTGAAAGCTGAATATGTTTGGTCTTTATCAAGATCTTGGGAGTGATTTTATGGAGCATGTACTTTGGCGAAGATTTCCATTGAGGCCTGTACACTTTCTTATTTCATGCTATATCTTTAATGATCTGAAGTTATTATTTATTTAGGCTCTTTCTAGCCGTATAACTTAGTCCAAGGAGTTAGAGATGTTTAGATGCATTGGTGGGCCATTTTCACATGACATGCTGGCCATACCAGTCAAGATAGGAGGCGTGAGAATGAGCATATAAAGCACTGCTTTTTCCAAAGGTATTAATGATAATTGGGAGGCACCTTGCTTTGGTTAACTTTGCTACAGTTTGGATTATGAGATTCTTGAACTTTATATGATTTTTGCTTATATGAGGGTGTAGAAGGGCACTGTTCAGACTTGTAGCAGACCTGATTGGTCTGATTGATGTTAACAATCTGATATGGATTAGTTTATTGGTGCTTGGGGGCTGGTATATGTGTTCCTCTAAGAAATTTCCGTTTGGGGTTGTTGTTGGGATTAAGGTGTCTCAACCTTAGAGTCCTAATGTGATTAATTTAATGTATTATTGTATTTATTTGTATTATTTAAATGCCTACATTGTCATGTCATCAATTGGGACCCACCGGCTGGGTGGCATCCCTGTTGGAGGTGACTGGATGACACATCATCATCCCAAGTGGACGTAGGTGTCCCACTTTGGAATCTTGGACCTATGACAAGTTATGACAGCTTATGACAGATTCTATGACACGTCGTAAGGTATCTTTTTACATGGAGAAAGTTGGCACCCAAGTTGGGTTATGACAGGCTGTAAGAGAACCAGATATTCTTGGTCAGTTATGACAAATTCTCTTACAGGTGTAAGTGCTGTCAGTTATGACAGATTCTATGACAGCTGTAAGATGTGTAAGGCATCTGGCATAGCCTATTTCTAGCATATTCTAGGTGCCCAAGTTTGAGAAGAGAATATTGCATGTTATGACGGTTGTAAGAGGTGTAAGGGAATATTGTACAAGTGTCCAAATGTATGTGTATGGCGTGGGAGATTGTGCCGTGTGGATTTGGATGCCCATCCTCTTCTAGATGCTTCTTCTAGTATGTATCTCTCTGTATATTGGATGCCTTGCATTGTAGAATGCATAGTTCGTTTGCAGGTAACGAAGTGCTACCAAATTCACTCCAGAATAGGTGTTTGATTTGAAACACTTGTTGAAGAAGATTTGTACTTGGAGCTGCATTGTATTCACTATTTGATATAATACATAAGTACTGTGCTTTTGGAGGGTGGGATTTTTTACCCGAATGGGTTTTCTCCACGTATATCTGGTGTTATTTGTTCATGTGTACTTGCTGTTCTATCTTCTTTCTCTCTATGTGTTTCTATTTCTGTAACTATATAAGGTGTTAGAAGTATTTTTTTGTAACTCTCCCCTACTTAGATTAGTGTAGGAAACTGTTTCCGCTCACCCGGCTTCCTTTCAGTTGTTGGGTAGAATGTTGGGAATGTGTGAGAGGAGTTTCTAAATGTTGACTTGCTGTTTGTGCTTATTCACGGGTCTGATTTATATCAGACATCTAAAACTTGGCATTATCAATCATTTTAATGAGAATAGCAGTGTTGTTGAGTTTTGTGGTGTATTTCAGTTGAGTTCAGTTTTAGAAGGTGATTGTTACTTTTGGGTAGAGTTGTTTTCCTGCCTATTCTAGTGAATACTGACTGCTTTCAAATTGCTATAGTTCTGATTTTTAACAGTAATATCAGCAGTACAATATGTTAACAGTTTGCTTCAGCTAGATACATCATAAGAGGGATACTACAGCTGGATTGGTATTAGACATTGTTGGAATGATAATCTTGCCTTATTTTGAGCTTTCTGGATTAAGAAATAATGTTGCAGCAGTCTGATATAATATTCAGAATTTTATATCAGCTTGTTTCAGCAGTGTACTTGTTAATTTGCTATATTGTAATACATCTCATGTATATCTTGTAGACTATGGATGGTAATACCGCCAGAGGATCATATTCTCATGTGCATTTTCATTTTGTAAAAGTGGATGGTCTACCGCTAATCATTATAGCATATCATTCAACCTGTTTTGACATTGAACAAGCTGACATTATTGACGATTTTGGTTTGAGTCAAGCTTAGATATTTTGCCAGTGGCTTGCATTGCATTCAAACAATCCGTCAAAGAGGGGTTGATTAGGTTGGTTCAGCCACCTGCATAGTTTGGTCAGCTTGCCGCCATTCATCTTCTTGCATACATCATAGATAGTGGCATGGTCAAAGTACCGTATGCTCTCACGTTGCCCACTTTGGGATTTGGGTGATAAGAAAGTGTGGAGGCATTGCATGTGCAGTTCTATATTGCAAAAAAAAAAAGGGAAAAAAGTAGGGTGTGTTACAAATGGAAGTGTTTCTTGTAAGCAAACCATCATCTTCAAAAAGGATTGGATTTGTTGTTGAGCTCAATGAAGAATGAAATGCGGATTGCATTATATATTTTGTTGAGGTCATGGACCTGACACAAGATTTTAGTTTTAAGTCATTTGGTTCCACTTTGTATTTTCAAAGCAACTCTAGTGACTCTAGTCACTTTAGGTTTTCCTAGGTAGTTATAAGTTGGTTATAATTTATAACTACCCAAGGTGCTATAAATGGGAGGCCCCTTGTCATTGAGGCCCCTTGTCATTGTAAAGGATCATTTTGCAATCAACAAGAGGAGAGCCATTGGGAGCTTCCAAATTTGTAAAGACAACTACTTTTTTTGCAGTAAGAGTGAAAATGATTTGCGGGGTTTTAATGCCACAAGAGAGGTCTATCTTTCTACAAATTTAATCTTATAGATTCTTTGGTTTATTTCTACAGGATTATATTGCCTTATTGGTTGATGAAATAGGTCTATTCCCATTCTGCTCTTGTTAATCAATCTTGTAATCCAGATCCAACATTACTATCCATTAATTCAATTATCTGTGGCTAGTGTGATGGCTGGGGGCATTGCATCTCCTGTCTGATGGTGTTATTCCTAGAGCTAGTCAGCCGACTCTTTCTCACTCTCTAGTACGGCCTTCAACCCAGCTATGGGACAAGGCACTCCAGTGTGGATTAAACTTGACTAACATGATTTCCCTCAGCTGGGCCAAGTCCAGCTGTCTTTATTTCTCTGAATGATAGTTATTTTGCTGCTACGATTTCGTGTTGCTGAATGATAATTTTTTAAAAGAATATTTGTATGTGTAAAATATTCTTGCATATTCCATCACCAGTAAATTTTTCATAGGTTTAAGTAAAGGGAAAGCTTCCTTGATAATAGAGGATGGAAGTAGTTCCCCTTGCTGCCTCTAATCAATTTGTGCAGGCAAATTTTAGGGATAACAAAACAAAATATTCACAGCACATGAGGATGAGTTAGAATTCTTGAGAAGTTGGCTAGAGGGGCAACAAAAACCCAAAGCTCTTATAAAGGATAGGGGCTTGGTTTGCCTTTGTGAGCAATCACATGGAACTGGGGATTAGCGACTAAAGAGTTTTCAATTGATCATAGGATGTACCCTGAATATCCAAGATGTTAAGTAGTCAAAATGAAGGGTGACTAAGAAGTTTTATCACTTTGTAGGATATACCCTTATATTTGAATGGCAAATAATCTGTTGAATCTAAAATGGTCACTTCAGATGTTAATTTCTGTGAATATTAGACTGGGAGTTCACAAACTGTAGGGGGGTTGGTGAACTGTACTAAAGAGTTTTCAATCCATCATAGGAGCACCCAGAATATCCAAGATGATAAGTACTTGGGATGATGGGTGACTAAGAAGTTTCACAATTTTGTTGGATAAACCCTTATATTTGATTAGCAAATGATCTGTTGAATGTAAAATGCCCACTTCAAATGTCAAAATCTGTGAATCTTAGGCTGGCAATTCATGAACTGTAGGGGTTAGTGAACTGTATGTTGGATGACCTCTTTGTTGAGGAGATAATGCCACCATTGCTTGAGTTCTCTTGTACTAGGGCATGTAATTCCTCATCATAGTTGTGGCTGAAGATCCATATGCAAAATGATATCCTTGCTTGAGTTTACTTGGAATCTGAACGATATGGTTGATTATGCATTGAAATAGGATCAAATCGTAAATGGCAATGCAATAAGGTTTTGTTATTTTTTATAATGATAAATTTTCTTTTATTTATTTAAATATATCTCCAATTGCTTTTTTCTAGTCCTTCTAGGAAAACTTTAGCGGTTAATATTTGTCGAAGTTACTATTTTTTTTTGTTAATTGAAAATAAAGACTTCAATTCTTTCTTTTAGAGATTTTTCCATCTGTTTGAATAAAAGAAAAAATTGTAGGGAAATTTTTCTTAAATTTTCAGCAAGCTTTTAAAAAAGTTGAAAAATCAATATTTAAAGTGTTAATAGAATTTTCCCTATTTTTCCTGTTTTGCAGATGAACCTTCTGTTGACGTTGGTAGTATGAATGGCAGTCATTTAGAATCTCATCAAGACAATTCAAAAGCTAATAGTGCTCTTGATTTTGGAGTAGAAAGTGAATCTTCAACAGTGATAGCTTCCGATTCCTCCAGTTTGGTGCACCAGGCAGGAGATAAAAAGAAGAATTCTTCATCAAGTCTATTCACAGTTAGCAGATTCAGTCATGCTATTGATGCTTCTGAAAACGCTCGTGCTCTTTGTGCTTTGGGTATAGCCATCTTTTTGGTCATTCACAGCTTCCTTTTAGCAACCAATAACCCTTTGGGTGCAGTCTTCGATCGGTTTGTTCCTCCATGGCCAGTATCTTTATTAATCGGAACAGACATGACTTTAGTTATGGCAATCATGCTTGCGACTTCAAAAGGTAAAAATCCCATGGATACAATTGGTCAAGCTTCCAAAGAAACTTATCCAACTTATCCAACATCAGGAGTTTGGAAACTGGTAAATACAGCAGGAAATGTTTTGCAAACTCTACTTATTTGGAGCAAGGTGATAAATGCCATGCTCATAGACTTCAGCATTTATCTTGTTGTATTGGTTTGTGGTCTCTCTCTCGTTCAATACTGGTCCTGATTTTGATGTACTTGACTGGCCAGATTTGCTTATCAACTCTGATTTAGGCAGGCCCACTTAGTTGTACATGCCATCTCAGTAGGCTGCCTTCTTTGGAGGTGTCAAAAACAATCATGCCTGAGGCACAATTTTGAATAGATATATTTCTATTTTGTGTAGGAAATTTCAGTGATCAATTTATTGATTTTAATTATGGAAAGAATGAACTGCGTGCTAAGCAGTTAAGAACTAGGTGAAGTGATTCTTTTTGTGTTCTGATGGAGTGTTCTTATCTGTATGGATGTTTAATTTCAGGCTAGAGGACAAGCTGCTAATAGCTTACCATCTTCACTATTATTGAATTTGTCAATCGATTTGAAGAATTTCTTAGTCATAAGAGTTGGTAAGAAGTTTTGCCCTTCAAAAGCTTTTGCAGTATTCCAAAACCAGTATTGTAATGTGCATTTCTCAATGCCAATTGTATCTTAAGAATTATGTTGAAGTCATTTGCCAAAAAAAAATGGGCCTTTAACTTCCAATTTCTTGTAATATACCAGGACAAAAAGTAGAGCACCCCTCCATATCATAAATTTCTACAAGGGAACTATCAGCTCATGTAAATTGACAGGCAACAAAAGATTCATATTTATGGAGTTGCAAAAAATTAAATTTAATCAGATATAATCTTATAATAGTTCTCAATCGTCCACAGTTAATGAAATTAGAATGAAGGCTTCTGGATTTCTCATCATTATCATATTTTTTATCAATGACACTCACAAAATAATGTCTTACCATAAAATTTCACCTGTGGCAATCACAAAGGGTAGTCCACGAAGTCTACCAAGGATGGTAAAATTGGGAGCAAGTCCAATGTTACATTTATTTTCACTTTAGAAATGACAATAGTATCTTCGATTATATTCATGAAAGTAATCAAAGATATGCTGCAGTACAATGCTTTTAGTTTTCCAGTTTATGATAGTGTGCATGCCCATGTAACTCCCAACCTCCACTAAATCACGGAGATTCATATTTTATGCTGTAGTCTTCAACTGATCCCTTCGCTTCGATCAACCAGGTACACTTATTTTTTGCATTATTTATTTTTGTTTAATATTTCCAATCATTTATTTTTGTTTGCTAAACAAATCGTTCAAATAGGCTTTACATTTGTTCAGTGTCTTCTATCATGCATAATTGTGTATATATTTTACATAAAAATTGACATGATTTTGTAGACCATGACAGTATGATAATACATTGATAAGTTTTCCAATAATAGACCTAGTAACTTAACAAATTCTCCGTAAGAAAAAATATTAACATGATTACATGTCAGCTACCTTCACTCTTAAACAAAAGCTTTTTGTCATGAAAATAAAATCAATTGACTATAATTGATATGATATAAACAAAAACAAAACAAAATCGAATTCCCAACATCCAACCTTACCAATTAACATACGGGCCAAGGTAATTTCATCTCACCATTTTTTCACTGGTCTCAAGCAACTAAAAGAGTAGACTTTAATGTGGGAACCTACACGCTTTCATACTAACAACTTTATGCCAATCTAATTTGAAATGGATCAAGATTAGGAGTTGGTTTATAAGGTGTTGCACAAACCTCAAAAACATTAAACATTAGCTCACTACACCAATAAAGTTTACATTACATGTGGAAAGACAAGACACGACACGTGGAAAGACAAGACAATCTGGTTCAGCATACCCAATCCCACACATACGTAATATGCCTTTTTAATATCTACCCGGGACATTAAGGAACTTTGAGGGACATGGTAGTAATAATGGAACTTGAAAATGAAGTCAATATGACGAGTTTGCTAAAAAAAAATATGTTACTTTATTAGTAAATCACAAAAACAATCATTTTATGAAATTGAAATTTAACCAAATGGCGATCTTGCAAGATAGAAATGAGGACCTTCCAGACTTGGCCAGTATGAAACATAGGTTATGAATATTTCAAATCTTGAGGCTAGTTCAAGTTTTCAGATCCAACATGATATCTAATCATTAATGTAGCTACATAAAACAGGGCCTTACAATATTTTTGGGTTCCGTTTTTGCAGTCATAGGTAGAGCTTAACATGTTTAAAAAGTTGATTGCAATACCAATAAGAGAGCTAAGAGTGAAGTGTCTATGATGTCGTCTTTGGTGAGCTATTCTTTATTATGTGATTCGGTTGGTGATATTGAAGTAAAAGGCACAATCTTATTTCTTAGTAGATATTTTCCATCACTAGTCTCTATAAAGAAAACATGGTTGTGTTCTAGAAGAAGAGGAGGAGAGAGGGAGAGGGAGAGATAGATAGAGGGTGATATAGAGAGATAGAGATGGATATGAAAAGAGATAAGGAGATATATGCAGAGAAGGATATGGATAGAAAGAGATAGAGAGATGAGTGAGAGGGAGATCGAGTGAGAAATAAAGATAAAGATATAGAGTAGAAGAGATAGAAGGAGAGATGGAGTGAATAAGATAGAGAGGGAAAGGATATAGATGTACAGGGAGAGAGATAGGGAGATAGATGTAGAGAGATATAGATAAAAAGAGATAGAGAGAGAGAGATAGTGGTAGACATAATGAGATATAGAGAGAGGGGGAGGGAGAGATAGTGAGATAGAGATAGAGAGGGCAAGAGAGAGAAAGGTGATAGAGGTAAGTAATAGAGAGAGGTATAGATATTTGAAAAGATAGAGAGATAGAGATAGACTTAGGGAAAGAGAAAGAGGGAGTGTGTGTATATGAGAGAGAGATACAGAGAGATACAGAGAGGGAGATATATTTATAAATAGAGAGGGAGGGAGAGGGGAGAGGGGAGAGAAATAGAGAGAAATAGAAAGTGGGAGTGATAAGGAGAGAGGGAGAGATAGGGACAAAGATAGATATAACTTGGGGAATATAGAAGTGGTGTGAGACAGATAGATAAACATATAGGGAGGGAGTGATTGAAGGAGAGAGAAAGAGGGAGAGGGAGATGATGAGAGAGGGGGAGATATAGAGATAAAAAGATAAAGATATAGGAAGTGACATAGAGGTAGAGGAATATATAGAGGGGGCAAGAAAGAGATACAGGAGGTGGTAAAAAAAAGTAGTAGAGAGGGGTAGAGGTAGAGAGATAGAGATAGAGATAGGGTAGGAGGAAAACTGAGTGTATGTATATAATATTTATATTTAATAATATGCATCACATTTCATATAATATGTAATAATAAATATAAATTGAATATATTTTTCAATTAATATAATATATATTTAAAAAATAAATATAGATAAATATTAAACTTATAATATATTTAATTAGTAATATATGTAAAAAGTTAAATTATATTTATATTTAATAATGTATAGTGTATATAAATATTAAATATATAAAATGTAATTTTATTTCATAATATTAAATTAAGAATATTCTAGAAAATTATATTTTGTAATCTAAAATAAAAAATAAATAATAATAAATATTTTGAAAAATAATAGAAATTATTAATTAAAAAATAAATATAGATAAATATTAAACTTATAATATATTTCATATTTTAATTAATAATATATGTAAAATGTTATATGATATTATATTTAATAACTTATATTGTATATAAATTTTAAATATTTAATATCTAAATATTATAATATTATATTTAAAATATTTAAATATATAAAATGCAATTTTATTTCATAATATTAAATTAATAATATTTTAAAAATATATATTTTATAATCTAAAAAAATACCATAATTTTCTTTTTTTTTGAAAAACAATAGAAAGTATAAATTATAACAACTTATATATATATATATATGGAAAACGTGGAGGCTGAGGGGGTACAACTACTCTTAAGGTTATGCCCTCCTATATAAGGAGGTTAGAATTAAGCAAATATGGGGCCTTAAAAAAGATCTCACAAATGTCAATTGGTCTACTTACATTACAAGGAAGAATATTGTTTGGTCTCCCCTTGAGATGGATTAGGTCAAGTGTAACTTTTATGGTTGTTTTAAAGGCAACCCTGGGTTGGCAGGAGCTGGAGGTCTTATTAGGAATCACCTTGGGGATTGCATTGTTGGTTATGGGAAAAATCTTGGGATTTGCTCTAACAATAAGGCTAAGGCTATAGTTGCTTGGGGAGCTATTAAACTTCTAAAAGAGTCAGGCTTCCAAAAATTAATCCTGGAAGGAGACTCTAAGCTCATTGCTGACATATTGAAAGGTGATAGTGTTGTCCCTTGGCCATTAAGAGATATTATGGATAATTGTAAAATGCACATGCAATTTTTCACATGCTGTAGAGTTCACCATGTTTACAGAGAAATAAACTACCCCATGGATATTGTTGCTAATGAAGCTCTTAAGTGTAATAATTGGACACGTTGGGAGTATGGTTTGTTGCCAGGGGTAATAAGAGAGAGTCCTATAAGAAAAATATGAAAATGCTTATAACTAATAAGTATTGGATAAAGGGTCCGGCTTATGTGATTATCAGATTAATTGGTGATGGGATGGACATAAATAATAATAATAGCAAGGTTGTTATGTTTCAAATTATGGAAAGTGATAAGGAGGATTTCATCGAGGAGATAATTAATGTGTTAATCATTTCCAAGTACCCCACATATCACATGTATGTTTGTAATGACAAAGCTTTGGTCATTTCAAATGCTATTGGCATGTCATACGTCCCTTCCCACCACATTTTCGAGGCTCAGCTCGATATTGATAACCTGGCAATATTTATTAAGGAGATGGTTGTTGAACATCCGAAATATTGAGAGGGGGGGTGAATCAGTATTCCATAAAACCATTCACATAAAATCCATCTAAATAATATCACAGATATGACTGAATCAATAAGAGAAAACATGGAATTAATATAATGCATCAACACACATGAACACCCGTATTTTTACGTGGAAAACCCAAAACGAAAAAAAACCATGGTGAGGATTAGCTCACAATATAATATATCCGGATATAGAGTATTACAAGGCTCACTGTCCTTAAAGGGCTCACAACCAGAGTACAAAATGATATGGCTCACTACCAAATACAAAATAGTATGGCTCATTGCCAAGAGTATCAACTAATAAAGAATGTACCTTCCTTGTGTTGGAGTTCAATTTTGGTGAAGCACAATATATGAAAAACACATCTATTTGCTCATCTTATCTAATTTTGCACATACACTCTTTTTTTGTTCTTCATATATTTCTTGCACACACATCCACACCACATACTTCTCCCCAAAAGGTATCTTGCATATATACACATATATATCCATGTTCACTAATTAGGTCGACCTAATGAGAGAAACCTTATTTCAACTCAAGAACTAACTTTGTTGGCATCTTCCTCAAAACACATTCATCTTCGCATATAAATAGTCATCGTGGACCTAAGATAGATCCCTTTATCATTCGTAGCACATCCCAATATTAATATACAATCAGGTCGACCAGAGTTAGACCAAAACTCCAAACATATACGCAATCCATCAAACGTGTAACATAAAAGCTTGTTAACACATTGAATTCTCCTTTAGATGACATTGAACTACTTATCTTCAACACTGCACGGTATGATAATCAAATATGAGAAAATGCGGAATCTCCCACATTAGTATATTGTATGAAAAAAATGTAAACTACGGATCAAAATACTGTCATTCATATCTTCTAAATGCCTTCACATATCATTATGAAACTCCAATGTAGAATGCATCTTGTAGTCCCAAACCTATATACAAAGTCCTGTAATGATATCTTTTTCTGAGATACAATCCAGACCAAAAAATCGACGTACAAAGCCAATGTATAAGCATAACACTATTTCCCAAACTACTGGTAACTATACCTTTATGACCATACAACCTATACAACTGAAACCTTGTCAGTGGATGCAACAGATGTTAAGATAGAACATATTATTAGCTTTTGATCAGATCTTACAAAGTGGGATAATCTAGATCAAGATACCGGATCAACAGACTTCCATTACCGAAGTAGCTAAGTACAAACAAACATCAAAATTCCATTGTCTGTTGACATCAATAAAAACCTCTCAATTTCCAAAAATCTCCCCCTTTGTCATTGATGGAAACACACGATGTGAAAACCATCAAAATACCTCTTCCAAATGTTTTGATTTTCTCCCCCCAAAACTATTCACATGATACTTCTCTCTCCAAAAATTATTTACAAAACTTTGTCAAGATTTTTCCTATTTTCACATGATACTTCTCACTCTCTCCCCCTTTGACATCAATGGCAAAGGAAAATAAATTTTAATTCTTTAACAGTTCCTTTGCGTACCTGAATACTCCCCCTAAGGAGTATATTCCAAATAGAGATGATAACTAGAGGTTGTTGTTTCTTGAAGCTTGCTAAGGATCCTTGTCCATGAGGATCTCCCTTCATCCCAAAGCCTTTTTGCCACTGACAAAGCACTGCATAGATAATTGAGATCAATTAAGATGTCCTTTCCTTCAACCACAATTTTGGGATTAATGTTAGATTCTAGAATTCTGTCAGCTATAGAGAGAACATAGTAGATAGGTGTACATTTGATCTTGATTAAATCTTCGAGCTTCCCATACAATTCAATCTTTTCTCCTTTCTCTTTATGTGATGCAAGGTATTCTTCATGCATCTTTGTCAAATCATACCAAGTATGATCATCCAAATCAAGAGCAGGATTGAATGTACTAGATGCATACTTGATCTGTGTTTCAATTGTGCTCTCAACATCCTTGAGTTTTTTAATTGCATCAGGCCAAGTCTAACAGAATGTGAATAAACTCTTGACCTCTTTCTCACACCCTTGAACATCTTTGAGTCTTTCAAATGTCATGTTGTGAGTAGACTTGCACTTCTCTACAATTTCCAACAATCCTTTATCTTCAACCCAAGAGACTATGTCACTTACTGCTCTACTCTTTAATTCATCAAATCTATCAGTTAATGCATTTGTGCTTTCCTTAAAGGATTGTGAAGAACTAATGACCGCACTGGGAACTATCTGAAATTGTGCCCTTCTCCTGGCTAACTGCTTAAGTCTTCTTGGAGCAGGTTCAACCTGAGCAACTAGTGCATGAACCTCTGTGACTCTCCTCTTTTATCCAAAGGCAGACATTGATTTGTTGGAGGTTAATTCAGTCTTTTCAAGAACTTTAGCTACTTCAGTGTAGGTTCCAAACCTAGGTCTGTTGGGGTCCTGAGGGTTGTTAATCAATAATTCAATGCAACTAGTAGCATAGTCCTTCTCAATCTCATATCCAAACTCAGGTATCCATGAATTCCTTGTTTCAACTGCCTTGATAATGCAGCTATCAGTGGTATCCATGAACTCTCCTTCTTCTTTTCATTTTCCAAAGAATGAGGCAAGGGCATTTCCTTGCGCTTCCAAATCCACAATATTTCTCATAAGTTCCTCAATCTGATGAATGACCGGTCTGGTATTTTCCCAACTAACTTCACATGTTCTAGGAATCTCCTTCATAAAATAGAAAATTAGGCATAAGACCAATGTACCATACCTGAATGTACAATTCTTCTTCTTCTTGATATCTCTCAGATTCTCCAACAACTATTGTTGGAGCAGCTCACAAAGGGCATATTTTGTTTTATTATCAACCATATCCAATGCAAGATCAATTGCAATAGTGGAGACATCTATGTCACCAAGAATCAGCTATGAAATAACTAGACTTGCATACTGAACTGTTGGGTTAGTGATTTCAACGCATGTGTTTCTTATCAAACCTTTTCCTCTATCAAGCTTGCATTTAGGAGTCGATTCAGAGGATGATATGTCGGTAAGTTCTCTTATTTCATCTCTGGATATAGGATATGATTTGTCAAGCCACACATATTCACCATGAAATTTTCTAAGAGCCATTCTGATACATTATTCTTGGTTTACTAAAGTCCAGAAAAATGTTCCATGCATCCAATTTCATTTCCGTAAGTACATTGTATTTTGGTTTTAGGATAGAATCATTTCCAATTAATTCTTCAATCCACAACATGTGAGATTTTTCGTAGGTAGATTCTTCCAATTTTCAGTGAATGTATATTCCAACATCTCTTCCTTTCCAACCAAAGCCAAATTCTGAATTTTTGTTATATGAAATTGCTCTGGTTTCTTCAAGCTTCCTCTTCATGCTGCCCCTCTTTTACAAATTATTTTCATCAAATGCATTTTCATTAACATATCTGAATTTATTTATTTCATCATGACTGCTTCAATAAATGCTTCAGATCACAAGTAGATCATCTCAAAATTCGTGTAAACTTTCATCCTTTCAAACTCTATGGGATTCATTCTTCACACATGTGTGTGCAACTTCCTTTCACATGAAATATTGAATTTGTAACCTTAATTAATGCACTTATGTCGTGATATGACATCATATATCGAAAGAGGGATTAATAAATTTTTTGATTATTGCTCCCCCTTAGCCATTGCCTGAGTTAATTTCTGACGAGAGTATCTGCACCGAAGGTCGGCACAAAAACAATGCTTCTAATTTCGCTTGTTCTCCATATTCTCCTTCCTTTCTCCAGATCCTTTCCATTTCCTTCTTGACTTCTGTCAGATCAATCTTAATGACTACTTCATATCTCTTTACCAAATTGTTACTTCTCATATTTTTGCTTCTACGGTCTCTGGCAAAATGTTTCGGATTGCTGCAATTATAGCAAACAACATTCTTCCATCCAAATTTTCCTTTATTCAATCTATATTTGCACTGGTTAGCCTTATGTCCAAATGAATTACAGCGATAACAATACCCATTGAATGGATAAATCATCTTATTCAACTTCAGATTTTTGCATTCTTTAGTTTTATGTTCACTCCTTTTGCATTCAAAACATTGATCGGAGAATGTTAAAGTATTTTCATTCCAACCCCATGCCTAACCCTAGGCCCCTTGTTCCTCGGATTGACCCTCCAAAGGGCAACCCCTCGAATGTTGCCTTAATGTCTAGCCCCCGTTCCAAATTCTCTGCCTCTAAATCCAAGCTAGCCCCTGTTGAAAATTCTCTTGAGTTGGAACTGCTCAAAGCCACTCTGGAGAAAAGAAAACACTCCCCAATGCTATTGGAACAACTAAAGTTAAAAAATTGAATAAAGATCAGCAAAATTTGACGCAGGGTAATGGTATCACCATTTTTGAAGACTATGAGGTTCTTCAGAAGGAGGAGATGGAAGAGGGGTAGGGGGCACTCTGCGCGGTGGTCGAAGATCGACAAGATTGGCTAAGGTTGCTTCCTCTAATAAAAAAAACAAAAGGTAAAATGAAGGAAATTGAGGAAGAGGAATGACTTACTGTTGAAGATTTTGAACCTCAAATGGAAGAGGATAGCGAAGGAATGGAATGTGAAGACTTTGAAAATTAGATGGATGAAGATGAATTGGAGGAATATGAGGAAGAAGCGGGTGGGGAGGAGGATCTTGAGGTCGTCGGGGGGATTCCCGGGAAGATGTTGACAAGGCTCCTGGTGCTACTCTTTCTGGAGATACTAACATTGAGTTTTTGAAAAGAATAATTACTTTCTTGCAAGTGTAGGTTGAGGATATGGAAAAAACTATCATCACCCTTATGAAGGTCATTGATGGGTTGATGTGAAAAGCTATGGTTGGAGAAGTGACTAGTCAAACCAAGATCAAAAAGCATCTAAAGAAGGTTGGAAAGCATGAAGATACGAAGGACATGGCTAATAAAGTTTCCCTTGATTGGAGGGAATTTGTCTCTTGGATTGGGGACAAGTGGGAGTTAATAGCTATTGCCAAATAATGGCTCAATGTCATCTTGCTTAGTTTCTTTGTTGTTTTGGCTCTTGGAATCTCAGGTTTAAAGAATATTTTAAAACTCTGGTATTTTTGGAAGTTATTATCGAACTGTTAAATTTTGATCGATATGTTAATGTTCGAGGGTTGTATGTTTATGGTTAATCTCTACCCTGGCCTGCGAGCCACTATATGGGTTAGTCTTTGGATTGCTTATGATGTTTTTGATTATACTATTACTAGTCCTGTGGATGCAAATACTTGGTGTAGAATAGGGTAAAATTAAGGTCAAAGGCATAAATCAACAAAACTCAAACCCTAGAGCCCTAAACCAACAATGAAGCACAAATGAACATAGAAACATAAAACATAAAGCAATATTACCAATATCTCTATGTCATGGTTGATTCACCTCCACTGCCCTTGTCCATCTTGCTTTATATGCTTGATTGACCTCAGATTTTGAGTATGCAATAATAAGCCTAGTGATAATGATAGCAAAATATTGAAGATTGTACTTGTCTTATTGAATAGCATGAACTAGTTAGCCTTGAATAGGGTTGAAATGACAATGTTAGGTATTTTTTATAGAAAGCCAAATGTGGATGAATGACTAGGATTAAAAGCCAATATGGCATGACAATAAATGGCCAAGATTGAAAGATGTAGTATGAAATAGGGTTAGGGCTAAATTAGGGCAAAGATAGGGCTAGATTAAGGATGGAAGGTGTAGATTAAATTATAAAATAATTCAATCAAGGGTGAAAATTAATTGAGATGTGAAGAGATAAGAATGACACAAATAAAGAGAATGGCACAAAAAAAGAGGTTATTGGAGGAAATTAAATAATTATAAAATTATTTAATTTAGGAGGGAAAGTGAATAATTAAATAATTAAAATAATTATTTAATTAAATAAGAGGAGGGAAAGTTTGAATTTGAAAATAAAATAATAATTTAATTTAAAATTGAAGGAAAATGACAAATTAGTAAATAATTAAATAAATAAAATTTATTTAATTAATCAAAAGAAGGAAATAAAAGGAAATAAATGAATTAATTACATAATTAAGACTAAATAATCAATAGAGGAATATGACCTTAAAAGATAATTAAATAATTAAAATTATTTAATTATGCAAGCAGAAGGAAGGATGACAAAGAAAAATGGTGTTCGCAGGTGAAGGACAATTTTTAGTGTCTACATTTTACGTCTTTGATACAATATAGTTTATCGCGTTGTGTCAAAGAAATTTAGTTCAAAAATATGCCCCAGTGTACTTGACAAGGAAACGGGGTAGACCTATGCCCCCTCGAATTTTTTTTCCAATTTTTAAAAAATTTGAAAAATTATTCTGATAATCAATTTGAAAAAAATCTTCCGATTAGCAATTTGGATAGCAAACAATGCGTTTATGGAAAAATAATTCAATTTCAAGATATTTTTCATGTGTCACAAGATGTCATCATGATGTGGATAGAAGAAATATTAGTGCGAAGGACATGGATGTTAGCATGGAGTTATTGGAGACAATGAAAGATTCATATTTTTCATGATAGATGCTAGGCTTTGCATTTGATCATCATTGGGCGTTAAAAAAATGACAAATAGAAAATAAACACCATGGTATGACATAGACCAAGGTGTGCAAAGTTATCCACTTGCGAATAACAGATAGTAAACAGACAAGGAATGTCATGACTCATACCAAGAGCAAAGTTGCCCCAGTCGTTTTGCCAAAACAATCCACAAACACAAATCAAAAGAAAAGAAGGTCATGAGACATCATCGCTCCGCTAAATCCTTCATGGGACATCCTTAAGGAGGCTAGTAACATGACCAAATAAAATCAATAAAAAGATAAGACAAATAGACCAACAAAATCAATAGCCATTTAGATCATTTGCTAGTGTTTGTTTGTTGATATTTGATTGACTAATTGATTGATGGGTTGATTGGTTGACAATGCCTAGTTTTAGGAAAGGAAACATGTCGTATAAGACGTCAAGTCTAGTTTTGATCATGTAACCACTTGTATAAGGAAAATGACATGATTTGACAATGTTTGGTTTCAAGAAGGACACATCTTGTATGGTAAGGCTAGGTTTGGTTTCAAGAAATGAGGCAATTCTTATAAGATGTGATGACTGGTTTTGACAATGCCACCTCTTGTATAAGACCATTAAGTGACAAGTTTGATGTTTTGATGTTTTGACTGATTAGGCATTTGACCAGTTTGGTTTGAAGACCTGTTGGATAGTTTGTCTTATTGATTCGTGATTTGTTTGATGATCATTTGTGTCTGATGACAATGTCAGATTTATTATGTTATGGACGACGACAGACTCGTCAAACCCTAAGGGACCGACCTAGGGCCTTGGGGGCTCATCAAAGATGACCTTTCCTACGTAACAATGTGCAAAGACCTCGTAGTCCAACAGACTTTGACCTTTTTTTATTTATTATGGATCAACTCATGGTTGACTTTATTCGAAAAAACCCTAAAGGATTGACCTAGTGTCTCAGGGGCTCATCGACTGATGGCCTTGTCTACGTTATACACACAGAGGCAACATAGTTCGACTAGACTTAGACTGACATGACTTGACACTAACTCTATTTTTGGTATTTTTGAAAGGTTATTTGGATGTTTTTGGTTTTTTGACATGTTTTGATTTTTTTAGCTTTTTGAAGTTTTCTATTTTTTTTGGCTTTTTGAAGTTTTTTTTTTGGCTTTTTGGCTTTTTGATATAGTGACCTCCAATGATAGGTGTAAAATCCTTTGAAGACATGGATTAAGTACTTGACCCCAACCGGGTATAAGACCAATTTATTAGAAGTGGAATGAGATAATATTTATTGCGAATGGATATGGAAGGTGAAAGACACGTAATGTCAACTGTTCTAGGCTATGGGAAGGACAACAAAGCATTATTATAGATGATGTGAGAAAGCGTGAAGATGAATTTATTATGAGTGAAGGGTAAGAAACTAGACAGAATAATGGTAGATGATGGAGCAAAGACTAACTACACATAGTGCCTGTTTTCCAGGTTTTCACCATGGTACTTATCCAAAGCACCACCGAAGTGGTTTTCACTATTGGACGAGTTATTTCTCTTTACTATTTTCTTAAATTTTTAATTGTTTTTTGGTGTCACCAAGACGCTTGTTTGCCAGGTTTTCATCAGGGTGATGATTTTTTTTACTTTTTCAAATTTTTTGTTTGTATTTTTAGGTTTTGACACGCCTCTCTGAAGCTAGGTGTATAACTTGCGAAGATGCAAACTATTGATAGTGTCTAATAATGGTTCACCTTTAGGAGTTGAAAGTTGATAAGCTCCTGATCCGTATACTGTCATGATGATGTATGGTCCCAACCAATTAGGTTCAAACTTGCCTGGCTTCTCTCGTTCTACTTGATTCTTAGGATTTTCCATTAAAACTAGGTTACCAATGTCAAAGTGTTGGACCAAAAATTTCTTATTGTAGCTGCGACGAAGATGATTTTGATAAGCTTGTAGATGAACCAATGCATTGTTTTGTCGCTCGTCCAACAATTTCAGCTCATGCAGTCTGGATACACAATATTCTTCATCATCAATAATCCCTTGCATGGATACCCAAGTAAGGAAGGTAACTCAACCTCGATAAGTAAGATGGCCTCAAAACTAGAGACTAAGGAATATGGTGTGGCTCCTATGGGAGTGCGGATGCTAGTGCGGTGGGCCCATAAGGTGGGATTGAGTTGAAGGTGCCAGTCACGACTAGCATTATTGATAGTCTTTTTAAGGTTTTTGATGATGGTTTTGTTAGACACCTCAGCTTGGTTGTTACCTTGTGGGTAATATGGGGTGGCAAAGTGATGTTGGATATGGAATTTTTCACATAGTTGGCAGACGTCTTGATTCTTAAAAGGATGACCGTTAGTAGTGATGATGGATTGCAGGACACCATACTAGCAAATGATGTAATTAAGAATGAATTTGGATATTTGTTTGTTAGTAATGTATGCCATGGGTGTGGCTTCAATCCATTTATTGAAGTACTCAATCGTTGTGATGATGAACTTATGACCATTAGATGAAGTGGGATGGATTTTTCCTATGAGGTCGAGTCCCCACTGGGAGAAGTCTCATGGTGATGTGATCGGTTGTAGTTCTTGGGATAGTGCATATATAAGGTCCCCATGAATCTGACACTATCAACATTTCTTGACAAAGTGGTATGCATCATGTTCTATCGTGGGCCAGTAGTATCTAGCATGCATGATCTTCTTAGCTAGAGGAGGACCACTAGAATGAGATCCACATATACCTTCGTGTACCTCTCGTAAGGTTTTTTGTGCTTCATCAGTATCAAGACATTGTAGGAGGGTGTTTTCTAGGCTTCAACGATAGAGATTGTCCTCGATGATGGCATATCTAAAGGTCTTACGAATGAAAGTCTTGCGTTGATTGGTGGATAGGTCACAGGGAATAACTTGGTCATGTAGGTAGTCATAAACATCTTGATACCAAGGGGAGTTAGGACCAACAAGTTCACACACCATCTCAGACTCGGGAATATCGAAGGTAGGAATTAGTAGATGTTCTACCAAGAACTCATATTGCAGCACATTATCTGGGATATCCAAGAGAGAACCAATTGTTGCCATTGCATCAGTTGCCTTGTTTTGGATTTGTGGGACCTGCCAAAAGATGGTGTCATCAAAATACTACTTGAAACTGTCAACCATCTGTTTATAAGGAGTGAGCTTCTCATCCTTTGTGTCATAGTCATCATTTACTTGTCAGATGACCAGTTGTGAGTCATCGTATACTTGAAGGCTTTTAATCTTCCATTTGATAGCCATGTGAAGTCCTATGAGTAGGGCCTCATATTATGTTATGTTGTTGGTACAAAAGAAAGAAATTCTAAATGACGGGTATGATATCACCTTGAGGTGTAATAAACAGTATGCCCACTCCTGAACCATGACTTGTGTGAGATCTGTCAAAGTATAACTTCCATGTGGCTGAATTTTTGAGTGTAAATATAAACACGTATGGTAAATCTGAAACCAATGGATGATCTACTTTTGTACGTGTGTCTACAAGTTGGTCGGCTATAACTTGTCCTTTTATGGATTTTTTTTCAACATACTGAATGCCATATTTACTTAGTATCATTACCCATTTAGCTAATTGGCCTGTCAAAGCTACCTTGCTGAGAAGATATTTTAATGGATCTATTTTGGCAACGAGATTCATTTGATGGTTGAACATTTAATGCCTAAGTCTTTGAGTGGAAAAAACCATTGCAAGGCAGTCACATTCAATGGGACTATAGCTGATTTCATATTTGACAAGCGTTCAACTAATATAGTAAATTTCTCTTTCTCTGCCTTCATCATCGTTTTGTGCGAGAATGCCCTGAATGTTGATGTTGTTGCTGATATGTAGAGTATGAGATGTCTTCCATCAATAGGCGGAATTAGGACTGGTGGTGTTAATAGGTAATTTTTTATCTGTTGAAAAGATTCTTGACACTTGTTTGTCCACATGAACGATACTCTTTTTCTTAGCAAGTGTTGGAATGGTTGAAATTTGTTTGCTAGTTGTGCAATGAATCTTCGGATGGACTGGAGTCTTCCTTGTAGTGTTCGTAGCTGACATATGTTGGTAGGTGGTGGCATGTCTATGATAGCTTTTACTTTGGTAGGGTCGACTTCAATGCCTCTTCAGGAAACAATGTACCCTAGGAGCTTTCTCGATGTTACCCCAAATAAACATTAATTTGGATTCAGTCGTACCTTATATTCTTCTAGCCTCTTGAAAATATTGTCCACACTCGCAGATGATCACCTATATTAATGGTTTGGCTAATAGGTCATCCACATAATCTTCCATGAGAATGTGCATGAGATCATGAAAGATCGTGGTCATGCCGTGTTGATATGTAGCCCCAACATTTTTCAACCCAAAAGGCATGATGTTCCACCAATATGTTCCCCAACGACATGTGAAGGTTGTCTTATGCTGATCTTTAGGAGCTATCTTGATCTGATTGTATCCTGAGAAACCATCCATGAGGGATAGCATTTTGTACCCTGCCATTAAGTCCACTATGATATCGATATTTGGTAGGGGGGAGTCATCACTTGGTCACTTGTTTAATTCTTGGAAATTAGTACATATGTGAATTCCTCCTGTTGGATTTGTCACTAGTACTAGATTATAAATCCATTCTGCATAATCAATAGGTCGAATGAAGCCAACATCCAATAACTTTTTTAATTCAACTTTGACCAATAGGGCAATTTGTGAATGCATTTTCTTGAGCTTTTGCTTGACTAGTTTAGTGTTAGGAAACAATGGCAAGTGATGTAAAACCAATTTAGGACCTAGACCAGGCATGTCAGCGTAAGACCAAGCAAAATTGATTTGTTTCTCTGTGAAGAATGCACGAAACTCTGGTTGTTTTGTTTTTGTCAGTGATGCTGCAAAGTGGACAATCTTAGGATTTTCATCCGTGCTTGTGTTGACTTCCATAGATTTTTATACTAGCATGGGTGATTTCTCTTGGTTTATGGGAAGTAAGTCCAACCCTCCATCCTTGGGTGCCTCGAAGAGGTTTTCACCCTCGGATGTGTCTTTTCTTTTTACTTTTTCTCAGTCTAGAGGTGCCTTTCGGTTTTCACCTAGAGACCTTTCCTTTTTTATTTTATCATTTTCACTTTTGTGATTGGAGGGGTGAAAAACTCTCCAAAGTAGGTCATGTTATCAAGATCTATGGTAAAGCCAACTTTATGATCTCCATGAGGATTTCCTTCACGTAATCCCATAAACTTGGTGATTGCTTCATCATTTTCAAATACGTCTAAAGTTGGTGGTCCTTGTTGGTCCCAATATATCAATTGCAGGTACTCTAAGGGTGTGCCATCATTGTTATTGTCAAGGTTTAATGAATGGGTTGATAGGGTGAAAATGGAAGTGTTGTAAGGATTCCAAAAGGAATCAATCCAAGCGTTACCTTTGGTCAAGGGGTTGGATAGGTCAAGTTCCTTGAATGTCTCACCTAGGTCGTAGTCACTGGAAGTGCATGAGTCCCACTCCCACTCATTGGAGTCGATCTCAGTATGGTAGTCCTCAAATGTCTCAAATGTCTCGATATCTTTTGAAGCACTCAATTTCTCACTCGAAAGCACCTTAGTACTAGGAGCTCCCATCTTTAATGGTTTGAACCCTAGCCCTAAGTTCTTTGGTCACTTGGTCGGTAGAAAAGGTTTTGTCATCCTATTTTTGTGCAAACCAAGTCCACTATGTCCATCATAACCTTTGGTTTCATGATTTCAAAGCCTTTCTTGTATTGTTCAGTTGGGAGTTGCTTGGGTTCAACATCTTCTTCTTCCTTGTATAACCATGTGGTGACATCTTCCTCGTTGATAGCCCCTTTACTTAACTCTCCCCACTTTGTGAAGGTTGTGGTAGGAGATGCTTGAATAGTGACTTTGGGTTTCTTTTTGACTGCTGATGGCTTACCATAGGTTTTTGGGGATGCAGGTAATTGACTGACACAATAGGATGTCTTCATATGATACTCTCCACACCTCTTATCTTGGACTTGGATCTTTGGATTAGAAGATGGGGTTTTGGAAGTGGATGCTTTTTTTAAGGTGGAGGGATCAATGTAATGGGATGAAGCAGATGATGAAGCTTGCCGATTTATTGGCACTTATCGTTCGAGCGTTCCTTTGAGGTTGCTGCAATAGTGAAATGGGTTAAGATCGCTAGCTATTGTAATCTTAGGGAAACTTTAAGCACCGATGGTACGTGGATGGAACAACCTTCATAGCGTGAATCCATGGTCGACCAAGTAGGAGATTATAAGGGAGATCGAGGTCCAACACTTGGAATGTGGTATCCAATATAGTGGGCCCAACTTTGATAGGTAGTGGTATGACACCCTTGGAAGAGCTCTCTTCATCGTCATAGGCCTTATTATAATACTCTTTGTTGTATAGACGCAAGCTTCAGAGAAACCTAATTTTGTAACCAAATTTAGAGTGCAAATATTCAATCTCGCTCCATCGTCTACTAGGACTCGTCTGATTTTATGTTTATTAATGTAGACTTCTAGGTGGAAGGGGGTCGTTATGATTGGACTTTTGAGATGAATAGTCTTGGTCAGAAAAGGTGACGTGATGGGTGTTGGCTAAGTATCCCACCGTTTCCTGGAATCGATCAACATCAAGTTCAATAGGCACGAAAGTGTCTTGTAATGCTTTTTCTAGAATAGCTTTGTGCTCAGGGGATATACAAAGTAACTCAAGGAGAGATATTTGAGCAGGTGTCTTCCCAAATGGTCTAAGAGATTATATTGGGCTTTCTATTGTTGTTTAAGGGGAGCACCTTGTAGGGTCACCTTGGTTTGTCATGTGGTTACTACACATTCTGGTGGCTTCTTGATGGTGATGATATTGACATGGCTATTTGAAACTTGGATGTGATTTATAGTATAGTCATAAGTGACATGGGTGAAATTGGATTGGTTGTTGGTCTTTGTACTCAAGCTGGAGGCTTTCCCTATCCCATGGTCATGCAGAGGATTCTTAAAAAATGTATGGTCATTGTTGGCCATCTACTTCTATGACACCATTTTCAATTAGGTCCCGAGTTATGTTCTTGACTTGTCGACATGATGAAGTTGTGTGTCCTTTGATATAGTGATAATCCCAAAAGGCATTGTCATCCCACCATGAAGGTTTGAATTTCCCTAGATCATAGTGTTTCACTTCTAGAATTTGGATAACCTTTGAATATAAAAGTTGTTTTAAGATCGATTCAATTAGTTCCCCTAAGGGAGTTTACTTGTGTTTTGTTGGAAAGTTCCTTTGAGGTCTATGTTCTTAATTATCCTAAATAGTTTTTTTTGTTTGTTTAAGGATGTGCGATGGGTTGTTTGATGCATTAGGTCCCTTAAGTGTGATTGTGGGACCAACCTTGTGTATAGATTTTGCGTTGACAACTTCGTCATTCATGACATTCTTATTGTGGGATCAATATTTGTTTTTGTCATTTGAGATACTTTGGGCATTCTGATTTTTGTTGAAATTTTTAAGTTCCCCTTTTGCAATGAGTGCCCTTTCAAGTGTAGTCACTTTTTCCACTAGGTTAGCAAATGTAGTGCAACAATGGACTTGCAATTGGTATTTTAATTCTATGACCAATTTTTCAACAAACATGACAACACTTTGCTTCTTAGGAATCTTGCAAGAACATTGACTATCCAAACTCCTCCATCTCTGGAAGAATGTTATAAATGACTCACCTTCCTCTTATTTTGTATGACACAATGTGGCTATGTCAATGTCATTCTATACGTTATAATCAAAGTGTGTCACAAATTTATCGGCTAGTTCATCACATGTCCTTATGCTTACAGGTAAATGGGCAAACCATTTGAGTGCTTGTCTTGCGAGACTCCTTGGGAACAATCTCATGAGGTATGTGTGTTCAGATGTGATGTCTATGCAAGTCGTGTGAAACTCCCTTACATGTTCAATTGGGTTTCCCTTTCCTCTATACTAGGGGAAATTCATAATAACATAGTTGTGGGGAAAGGGAGGCATGCATATGCTTCTGTCAAATGGACATGGACATAACTCTTGTGTTGACTAAGCTTTCTTTGTCGATATTTGCATGTTGTCCACTTATTTTTGTAGTGCAAGCATTTGGTTTGTTAAGACATCGAATTGGGTCAATGACATGTCCGCTAAGTTGGCAACTGCATTATGATATGGGCCCATGTTTGAGGTTTGCAAACAATATTTTGGGTAGACGAATTGGTGTTGATGCCAAATGTACGTGGTGTATTTTGATTTTGAATGTTGTGGGTGAAGGTTGGAATTTTATTTTGAACATGGGGGATGAAAGTTGGAATTTGACTTTGTATATTTGGAATGAAAGTTGGAATTTTTTTAATGTGTGGTGGATTCATATTGAACTGTGTTTGTAATGGTCTTGAGCTTGTTTGTCCATGTGGAGTTTGGTTGCCGAATGTTGAAAGGACCCTTGTGTGTTGCTTTGTAGGGGAATTCTTGTGATAGGACCTTGTGACAATGTGTTAGTGTTTAAGTTGGTATTTTTTATGGTGCTTATTTATGGCTTGGGTCCACTAATGTGAACCTCACATTTTTTTGCTTGACTTTTTTTTACCCATTGAAAAGGGGTTTGATGTAGGAGCATCTGTCTGGGTGCATTTGTTGCCATGTGGGAAAATTTTGGTTTTGGGTTGTTTTGATGTGTTTTTGGTCAATAAGGTCAATTTGGACCATTCTAGGCCATTTGGGATCCTTTTGAGTCATTTTGGTGATTAGGAGCACAAAGTTGTAAAAGTTATCATGTCAAAGTTGTAAAAAGTTGAAATTTTGGTTTTTGGTAGTTGGAAGTCATTTTGGCAATTGTGAATGGATGTAATTGCATAAATATGGCATGTAAACTCGAGCACCAAGGTTGGGAGAAGAGATTGAATGAAAAAATGAACATTTGGAAGTATTTTCTTGTGTTTTTCATGGTGAAACAAACTATAAATTGGATTGTATGAACTTGTATTGTATAGTACAGCCTTGAAAGTTATTGGAAAAGTTGGATAATGTTGTTAGCTTCCTAATTATTTTGATTTGGTGATTTTTCATTACATTTTGCTAAATTTATAGCATTTTTAGTGTCAACAGTTACAAATTTTCATTGTTTTGCAGCAAGAAAACATGTCTGTACAGATTTGTACGACCTAGTATGGCTATAGAAGTCATTGGAAAAGTTATTTATTTGTTTTATGGTTCAAATTATTTTGGTTTGGGTTCATTTGGAGTTGATTTGAGAAAGTTATGGCAAAAATGCTCTTGATAGTCATGTTCAGAAATTAGGGTTTCTTGCTTGAATAAAAAATTCATTTCTCATGATCCGTATGGTGAAAAATTATAGAAAATTGTAGAAATTTGTGTTTTCATGTCTTCTTTCATATTTCCAAGCCCTAGGTCAAGGTTTGATGGGCTGTGAGGTGAAATAGTTGACCATGTGTCTTATTTTGCAAGAAAACAATCCTAAAATCCTAGTTCCATGAGGGTTTAATGAAATCTATGCAAAGTTGGGTCATGAATGTGTGGTAGATCATTGATATATTTTGGAAGAGGTATGCATAGTCTAATAATTCATATGGAATGTTGGTTTCTTCATTGGTTGATGTTATTGTACTAGGATGCAACAAACATTGCTTGTAATGGGTCATTGTGAGAAATGTGTCAAGTGATATGTGTTTGAGTCTTTCTTTGCATCAGGGTTGGACGATGATTTACCCATAGCATTAGATGATGATCCAAATGGATTAAATGTATTGATAGGGGGTTGTGTCATTTCTTATGAACTTTGTGTCCCAAATAGAGGTGTTGCATTAATCATCGTGATATTTTGTGTTGACCCCCCTAATGGCATGGTAGCATGTATTTGTGGGATAGTGTGGTTAGGAGTATTGTGTCCTTGGTTTTGTGTAGTCTCATTGATAGGTGTTGCGGAAAGTGTGTTAACATCAAACCCATGAGGTATTTTGGCCCCACTTTGTAACAATTTTGCTAGGAATCTGTGTGGGTCTTGTGCCACCATATCATCTACAAACCATGCCACACTAGGGTCTTGAGTTGTTGCCTCAATCTCTTCTTTAGTTAGAGGTCTTTGAATGTCTTTGATTATGAGCCTTAAAAAATTATTTGAGAATGATGGTTGTCTTAAGTGTCTCATTAGAAGAAGACCTGAATTGCATGTTGCTAGTGGGATTGAAAAAGTCATCTTCATTGGAGTAATCCATTTCTTTTCTCTCTCCTTTGTAATCTTGTTTGGACCATAAAAGACTTGCAAATGTGATGAATGGATATGAAGTTTAAGGAATGAAAATTCAATGGTAAGACTAAGACTTGTTGGAATCAAGGAACACTGAGAGGGGGGGTGAATCAGTTTTATGTAAAATCTTACTTTATTAACTTGATCTTTAAACCACTTATAGCATTGAACCAAAAGAAAGATGCAAGAACACAAGACAAGCAACCACAACACCATAACACAAGGATTTTTATGTGGAAATCCCGTTAGGGGAAAAACCACAGTGGAGGTTAATCCACAATTTGAGTATACTCAATATAAGTGTTTACAAAAGGAATGCACATACATTCAAGCACACTACCTAGAGCTCACTGCTCAAATATAGAGGGCTTTATGCCCAAAAGAAAACTCACTATCTTACAATCACTTCCATAAAACTACTGGAGTAGATGAACTATGAAGTAACATCTTCTAATGCCTAAGTATAGTTCCGGTTAAGCACATTATTCGCATTCTTCACATTTTGTCTGCTTTTTCTCATGAAACTCTGTCTGCTTTAATTCGGATCACTAATCTTTGTTCTACTCAAATAAAACTGTGCACAATCGATCTATATTCCTTCTAACTTTCGCATTACAACGCAACACATATCAAAATGATATGAATGATCGCTTATATATATTCGCCACTAGAGATTAGAACAACCTCATGTTGGCTTAAACAAAATATAAAACGTATACAAACTGTCGGCTCAATCCATGGACAATTATCAATGCAAATCAACCAATGTTGGCCAAAACATAGTGAGGAACCAAAACAACATGTCTCGAACATGAAACACCATAAACAATTATGTCTCGAAGATCCACAACACGCTTCACTCATTTAGTCGGCCTTTTTGCACTATTGAACTGAAAATCAATACATCGGATCTTCTAGCTTGCACACCAATCAATGCGAACCCCAATGATTCAAGGATACAAAGTTAATACATCAAAATACCTTCCTTGAGATCCACAACACAAAATGATAACAAAAAATTATGTATGAGCTAATATACACAACTTTGTCAGATACACTATTTTAGCTTTGACAGATAATACATTTCTTCAATCTGACTTTCAGTATAAGAAATTTTCGAGATGTGGATGGGATTAATAACTAGGGTTGCCATCAATGACAACACCAAATGAATTGTGTAGTGTCGCTTGCCAACAATCTCCCCGTTTGGCATTGATGGCAACACTTAGTGAAAAATGACTAAGTGTCGGAACCAGTACCAACATGAATACACTGCAATCCACAAAACTTCAAAAAGATTTTATCCACAACTCCCCCTGAGATGAATATTACATTTTTCACTGTCCCACACTCCCCCTTTGACATCAATGGCAAAGATGGGAATCTGCATACCAAAAATCATACAAAACTGTACAAACATGCTTTACTGACTTACATGAACTTGAATATGTCTACAAAATTGTTCTTCAACAGGCTTAAACTAGTGTCCCAACCCTTTTTGAGACTCTCCAAGATAGTCATGTGACCACATAACAGATAGGATTGCATCTCTGTTGACTCAAGATTTTTCGGATCACTGATAGCCATAGTGTCATGTGCTTCCTTCAATGCACTAAGCATTGTCTCCATTTTAGGACAAATTAGTCCTCTAAGTTCATATGCCCTTTCAACAATTTTGTCTTCTTCATGCTTCAAACTTTTAATTTTTTCAAGCAAGGATATGACTTGACCTTCATGCTTACTCACAAAAACGGTTAGAGGATCAAAGGTTTGAGAAATATCTGCTAACTTTTTCTCATATTCCTTAATTTTCTTCTCAGTGACCTTAATGAATTTTGACAAAGATAAACATGACTTGTAAATATTTCCACCTTCAAATAATGCACCTTGAATGTTCTTTTCACAAGTAACTAATAATGATTTATCATTAGAAATCATACACTTCAATCTACTGAACTTGTTTGCATCAAATTCTTTCTGAACCTTATCCTCGACTGACTTTTCAAGAGACTCAAAGTGAGTACTTACAGAGTTGATAAGTTTCTTTAGCTGACCGAAGGGAGAATTGGATGAATCCTTGACATGTGTGGGCATGATCTTCTCCAAGATACCAGATGCAAGACTCAACAGCTCACTGTCCTCAATGTGAGATTTCAGTAACTCTTCCCTTGCCTTGGTCTGAGCAAATGATGCCACCTTCAACTTATGAATAGGAGATAGAGTGGCCAAGTTGATAGGACCTTCAACTAATTCAAGGTCAAACTCCTCTTGTTGATCTTCTGAAAACTTCTTTATTGCCTTAGTAGTGTCTCTTGCTTCCATAACAACTTCTTTTGTCTCAGCCTTCTTTTCTTCAATCTTAGATTCTTGCTTGACTTTGGGAATCTCTATTTCTTCAGCTAATGTATCTTTAGGAGCTTCAGTCTCCATGGGAATTTCAGTATCTTCCACATCTAGAGGATTATGAGTGTCCTCAATTGTGTCTTCATTCACTTCTTCAATATTGACTGGAACATCTTGAACTTCCGGACCAAATGGAATATCTTTAACATGAGTTTCTTCAAACACAACAGTATATCTGTTTTTCAACAGAATTGCCTTAAGAATTTTCTCAGTGTCTTTTGCCACTTCCTCAGTCTACCCAATCATAAGCTTATTCACCCTTGATTTTCTCTTAAAATCATTTTTAGCATCATTGCGGATTTTCTTCATTTCTTCATTTTTTCTTGAGTTGTTTCCTCAATCTCTTCTTTAGTTAGATGTCTTTGAATGTCTTTGATTATGAGCCTTACAAAATGATTTGAGAATGATGGTTGTGTCTTAAGTGTCTCATTATAAGAAGACCCGAATTGCATGTTGCTAGTGGGATTGAAAAAGTCATCTTCATTGGTGTAATCCATTTCTTTTCTCTCTCCTTTGTAATCTTGTCTGGACCATAAAAGACTTGCAAATGTGATGAATGGATACGAAGTTTAAGGAATGAAAATGAAATGGTAATACTAAGACTAAGTTATGCAACTATGCTATGTTTTTTGGGTTTTCAATATATATAATAATGTCAAATGATGATGCAACTAAAGCCAAGATTAACGTACCGAGTGACAATAAACAAAATTGAGATATGATAATGTCACTTATGATCCCAAATCTATGGTGTGACTAAGACTAAAGTATGTAATTGTGATATTATGATGAAGGATGTGGTATGACTAATGATATGACAAAGTCTAAGCACTTTTGTGAACCGAAGAAGTGGTTACTAACCAAACTAAGATAGTCCAATGTACCCTTTCAAAGATGCTTTATGACAATCATAAGGACATATCATAATTTGTTGAATGTTCTTGGTCAATATGTGCAACTCTCTTTTATAACTCTCTTATGCATTAGTTATGCTCTTATATCTCTAATGTGGGGGGCCTAACTTTTGAAGCCCATAAATTTTTATTCAAGAAGTTGATTGATATTATTTTTATAAATTGAAGATCTTAGAGAGCTCTATGACACTGTGACCTACTTTAATTAGTCAAAGCTTGCTTTGATAATTTATGGAGAAAAATTTGACCTATACGACCTATTTGCATTTTAGTGTTTCCAACATTAAGATGTAATGTTGAGACACCTTTCCAAACATTCTTCCACTTGTTGAACACCTTGCAAAAACAAAGGTAATACCAATACTGTCAACAATTTTCTAGGAGCGAAGAGGCTTGCGACTTACTGCACCATCCAAACTTCTTTATGCTAGTTGACTTTGTCATATCATTTAGAATATTATCTAAAATATCAAATTTCTCTAGTAGTACCCTTGTATCTTCCACCATGTCATAAAAAAATGATATTTTACATTAGTGTATTTTGTTTGTACATGAAAGGTTAGTTTTTTTACAAATTTGATTGCACTTTCACTATAACAATAAACTCTATTTGATTTTTGATGTAACCCAACATTTAAACACAATATTAGAATCCAAATGGACTCCTTATAGGCTTGGTTAGTTGACATGTACTCTACATTTGTTGTGGATAAAGCGATCACAACTTCACTTACTTATCCAACTCATTGCACCATTAGACAAGCTAAACATGTAGCCACCAATGGACCTTCTATTGTTGATATTCCCTACCTAATTTGAATTCACATTATCTTATATGTTCGCTAAGTGCTAGTCCTTTGAAATATTGTCATAATAAAAAATATAATACTCAGAATTACCCAAAAAAATACTTGAAAACCCTCTTAACTACAATCCAATGTTCCTATCTAGGATTAGCCATGTAACAATACAAGACTCCAATTGCTTAGGCAACGTTTATTTTGGTATAGACCATAACATACACAAGGCTTTCAATTGCACTAGCATAGGGCATTGACTTCATCTCCTCCATGTTTATGGGTTTTAAACATTGTTAAACTAATTTAGCTTAGTTCCCCTTAGAAGTAAGAAGAGTTACTGGTTTACTATCGACCATTTGAAATTCTACAAATAGACTCAAATATTTCTTTTGGAAAATCTAAAGTTTTATGTTGGCTCTATCCCATCTAATTTTCATCCCAAGAATTCACTTAGGAGCTCCTAAGTCCTTCATTTCAAACTATAATGAAATTTGAGTTTTCAAGTCCATAATCATTTCCTTACCAATAGAAAATAAGATGTCATTAACCTATAAATTGATTGTGATAAAATGATCACCATTATATTTTAATAAACATAATGATCTGACTTAGATATGATAAACCCTAACCCAAAACATATGTCAAACTTTATACCACATTCTACAAGTTTGTTATAAGCCATAGAGAGATTTCAACTAATAAATTGAGTTTTACTTACCATTCTCAATGTCGTGCTTTAGTTGTAACATGCAAATATCCTCCACTAGATCACCACACAAGAAAGTTGTTTTCACATCCATTTACTCAACTTCAAGAGAAAAAGTAACAACACAAGCTAATATGATAGATTCCAACCTTGCAACATTGGAGAGAATCTCATCAAAATCTATTCCCTAACCTAGGAATAACCTTTGTCAAACAATCACATTTGTATTTCTCAATATTTTGATTAAATAAGTGGGAAACAAGGGTCCTAACCCTTTACAAAAATTGCCAAAGGCAAGGTAAAACATGCCCAAGCTAGCTAGAAACAGTAGAGAAACAACATAACCAAAAGAGAGGGGTAAAACTATAGCCAAGCTACTAAAAATAACAAAAAATGAATGAAAGATTTGGGACCCCTTGGGGTGCACTTAGACAATGCTAGGCCTAGAATGAATTGGCCTTTCGCCCAACACTCAAGCATGAGTTTGGGAGTAAATTAGGAAGGCCTTAAATTATTCTTCTTACAATAGTCCAAGAGACAATATTTTTCAGATCCTCAAGACAAGGGGAAGTAGGGGAATTCCCCCATAGAGATCCCTAGAATGATGAGGTGAAAGGTGACCTTCCACTATAAGAGTGGCCAGTGGTTGATTTGAAGTGATGGGCAAGGCAGGTTGTGAGGTCGGGGTAGGAGGTTCCCCATTAGGGTCCAAAGGACACGTCAAAGTCACACCAAAAGCTAAGGACTTGTCATCATACTTCGAGGATTCATCCAACAAAAAATCAAGAGAATGAATGGTTAAGTGATCTTCATTTGCATTCTTCCACGAAGTGGTAGTTCCCTCACAATATGAGAGAGGACAATCCATAGCTAGGTGACTGATGGAGAAGAAATGATGACATCTAAAGGGGGGATCCTCATAATCAAGAGGTTGAGTCCAAGGCCTTTCCATAACCATCAAAACCACCTCCCCAAAAATAGGCTTGGAGATGTCAATGTCCACCAAAATGCAAGAAAAAGTAGAGTGCCACATGTAGGAAGTGGAATCATCAACCTGAAAGAAGCAACCAATCAAATTGCCTATGACCTCATAACATGAAACCTCCTAAAACTAAAGGGGGGGTTCAAAATTTTAACCCACAGTGGGTACAAATTTAGTGGCTAAGTAAGAGGGTTAAATGAATTGGGTTGAGGCTTAATGGAGAGAGCATGCTCTTGCCAAGACCAAAACTTACCCAACACCAAATTTATATCCTCATAAGACATAAATGAGGCAATGAAAAACCTTTAGCATGGGGGGAGAGCTCAATCTTACCCACAACAAGAGGTCTCCAAGAATCCAACAACTAGTTGTGAGTGAAGGTTAGGAAGGGAAGGAAAAAATTTGTAGAATCTACATACCAAACCCTTATGTTGGTAGAAGTCCTCATTTTCCACCACATCTTGACCACACTGCCACCAAGGACTATTTTGCAATAGGAATATGATGAGTTTCTCCCTCAATGGATGAGCAACACCATTACTAGCCACATGAGTAAAGCTCCAACCACCAACAACAGTAGACATCATAGGGGGTCACAACCAACACTCACGACACCATCTGTAGCAGGCGATCCAACCCTAGGCATAACGACACCACAAATCAAGCCACAACAACACCAATAAACCCAACTAGAAGAGAAAGCATCGAAGGGGAAGAGAACCACACCTTTTCCTACCTTCTTGTTGAAAACTCATTTGCAACCATTGGGTTTTCGTTCGTTAGGGAATTGTAAAAAAATCATGTGATATTCTTCCTTAGTGAACCCATCTTCTCAACCATAGTTAATTTTTAGAACTCGCAATCATCCATTTCCATTATCCCTTTAATTGTTCAGGGCTCATCCCTATTAGTCAACAAAGCAAATATACATCTAAAATTATGTGGACTATACTTTTTTATTTCCTTCTTTGTCAAGTGGACCTCCCCAAAATTTATGATGAAGGTTCTACTTCTTCTTCTTAACTCTTCGATCTCTTCATACTGTCCTCTTCATCCATCCAACTTGAAACTTTAATTACTTGCTTGTGTAGCCTTTTCATTCTAGGCTCATCCCTATTAGTCAAGAAAACAAATATACATCTAAAATTAGGTGGGCTATACTTTTTTGATTTCCCACTTTGTCAAGTAAACCTCAAAAGTTGAGGTGAAGGTTCTAATTATTCTTAACTCTCTAATCTCTTCATAATATCCTCTTCATCTAGTCCAACTTGAACCTGTAATTACTCACTTGTGTAGCCTTTTCAATCTTGGATTATAGTTGCATTATTGACTCCCAATCATTCTTTGGATATTCAATTGTAGAGTAAAGTTTGATGTCCTTGAAGATCACATTTTGACTATATAAAAAATTCCTAGCGATAGGATTTAGAAGCTTGTACCCTTTTACACCAATAATGAAAATACATTTCAGAACCTTATTATCCAACATGTCCTGCTTCTCCTTAGGCACATGAGCATATGCTTCACATCAAAATAAATGAATATGTTGAAGTGAGTAATTTCTTCTTGTCCAAACTTTTATGGGTTTTTATCCATAAGTGTTGATGCGTGAGACCTATTTACCTAGGTAGCGTGCAATAAAAATTGCTTCTACCTAGAATTTTACTCTAGGATGAACCTAGAGAGCATGCTCCTAGCCCTCTCCATCAACATTCTATTCATACACTCTAGAGCTCCATTCTACTAAGGGGTGTATGTAATTGCCTTCTATCTTTCTATGATGTTTCCTTATATATGTTAAATTCTATAGAATAATACTCACCATTATTGTTAGATCTTAACAACTTAATCTTCTACCAATATTTTTTCCCAAGAGATTCATATACTCCCTAAATTGACTAAAGACCTCATATTTACTTTTGAGAAACTATACCCATGTCCTACAATAATAATCAATAAATGATACATGATACAAATATGTTGATAAGGAGCATCTACAAGGCCAAATGCATCAAAATGAATAAGATCTAACTTTGAAGATATATGAGAACAAGAGTAAATTGAACATGGTTTTATTTTCCATAAATACAATACTCACAAAATCAAACTCAAAAGAACAATCAATAAGCCCCTCTAATTTTTTTTCAAGGTTTATAAACATTTCTCACCGACATGGCCTCTGTGCTAGTACCATAATATGGTATTTTTAGTAGGTAATTTTTTGTTTCAGGTAAGAGAATGTTAATGTACTTAGAATGCATGACCATTAGAACTAAATACAACACATCTCTCCACTACACTTTTTGATGATTGAGGTGTAGACTTTGTGAATCTCTTCACTACATGTAATGAAAGACTATTCCATTATATGTAAGTGCATGCATCAGCCTAAAGAGAGTACCAACTTGAACTACCATTCAAGCACCATATCCCCTTAAACCATCTTATAACCTCTAATATTGAAGACTATTTGCACTCCACATCATTTACTTCACTTATAGATAACAATTTTCACACCAAACTATGGATGTGTAGGACTCTAGTAATCCCTTTAATCCTCTAATCAAAGAATTGAATCTTGACTCTCTCACAACGGACTATGTTGAAATATGAGTTGTTGAAGTAGACCTTACCACTATCATATTTCTTGTAATATAAAAACCACTCTTGAATAGGATTAATGTGGAAAAAATATTTAGAGTTTATCATCCATGCATCCTCACATGCATGTGTTTTCAAGACCACAACAAAGACATTTTTTTCATCGTCTTGAGAAGATTTATCATAATTATCATTATATTTGACCTTGTTCTTCTTTTTCTCCTCCTTGCAATCTCTTATAAAGTGACCCAACTTACCTTAGTTCCAACATTTTGCCTTGGATTTTTAAGGTACATAGATCTCCCATAAGATTTATATATACCCTTGTCCTTCTTCTTACCTTTTTATTTAAACCCCCATGAACAACGAAGGCTTCCTTGGTAGATTTAGTAACCTTCTACATCGTCTTCTCTAAGAGAAGAGAAACCATGATCTCATCAAGTAGTGATTTTTAGAGAGTGCTTCCAATAGCCATTACTAGGTTGTGCCATGAGTTTGATAAAGAACGCATAAGGATCATGCATTGTTCTTCCTTTTCCATCTTTGCACCCACATATTGCAATTGGGTTATAATTGTATCAAGTGCATTTAAGTTCTCAATAACAACATTACCCATCCTCAAAATGTTAAACTTCTTCCACATAAAAGACTTATTAACCATGGATTTAGCTTGGTATAGGTTCCCCAAATTTTTCTAGAGGGTTTTATAATCAATTCTTCACAAACACTCAATAACACAAAAACTTCCAAGAAGATCCTAATAAGGATTCTCACC
>CM021109.1:142382152-142405677 GCA_007115665.2 Sequoiadendron giganteum | reverse complement strand
CTCCTAACCAAGTTATCCATAGTCGAGATTTTACATGAGTCGTCGTCCACCAAAAGCAATTATTTTTTGGAATCAAATTCTTTTGCCACACCTTTTCCCAAAAATTGTCAGAAACAACATTTTGCACCTTAATCATATCTTCATAGACTATTTTGACCAAGAAACAGCCAGACGAGCTCCCTTTCCAAATTCATTCATCTTCCCTTTCTCTATCGAACCACTTAGCCTCCCCTATCAAACCATGTAGTCTAGTTAGAATAGGGTCCGAATTCACCTATCTCTGACCTCTCAGATTGTCCCTTCTGAGTAACAAATTGAAATCCTTCCATTTAGGTTCCTCAAACTCCCAATTTATATAGTCAGAAACCTTTTTACCACAAATCCTATTAAGGTTTTGTTTAAGAGCTTTCAAGTCTTCCGAGGAGGACAAAGTAGAAGACTCTAACCAAGGGTCCTTCCAGAAGTCCGTATTATTCCCATTTCCAATTATCTTTCTAACCCCCAGCTTCAACACATTTCTCAATTTAACAAGATGATTCCATAGAGCAGAGCCACTTGGCAGATTTGAAATAGATAGAAAACAACCAGGATTCCTATTCCTCATGTATTTAGCTTGGAAATTTTTTACCTAATCTTTAGTGCCTTCGAAGATTTTCCGGCCAATTTTAGCCGTTGGGGATTTTTTAAGCATAGATATTCTTCTTAATCCCAAGCCCCCTCTCCTTTTGGGAGTTCACACTTTTTCCCAGCCAACTAGAGACATTCTATTATTTTCTTCAGTTCTTGACCATAAGAATTTTCTCTGTATATGTTCTATCTTTTCCCCTATATAGGAAGGGATTTTAAAGAGGGATAGATAGTATATAGGAATATTCTGAAGGGAAGCATTAAGGAGTTGAATCTTGCCCACCAAACTCAAAAGCTTCCCCTTCCATCCAACAAGTTTGTTTTGAGTCCTTTCAATCAACGAATTCCAGTAAGTGTTTTCCAGCTTCTTAGAGATCAACGGTAGGCCCAGATAAGCATCAGATAATTCAACTTCCTTACACCCCAAAATTTTTATCACTTTCTCCTTGATTTTTTGGTCAGTATTAAAGAAGTAATTTTTTTTTTTTTTCTCATAGTTGATACACTCACCAAAAACAACATCATAGTCATTGAGCACCTATTTCCAAAGACCTGCTTCCCCCATCGAGGCTTCCCCAAACATTAGAGTGTCATCAACAAATTGTTGGTGGGAGTCATGTATAAGAGAAGAAGCAACTTTAACACCTTTGAGAGCTTTTGAGTCCACCAATTTTAGGATATTCCTATCAAGGACTTCAACAACAATGATAAATACCAAGGACTTCAGCAACAATGATAAAACCATAAAGGGATAGGGAGTCACCTTGCCTAAGCCCACAACCACAAGAGAAGAAGCCTTGAGGAACACCGTTAACCAGAACATAACACATTGGGGAGATAACACAGGTAGAGATCAACTTTAGGAATCTTTCATCTATTCCAAACTTTCTAAGGACAACAAAGAGGAAAGGCCAAGAGACTCTATCATAAGCCTTAGAAATATCAATTTTGAAGGCCATTCCCAGATTTTTAGAGTGATCCATAGAATGAATGATTTCATGGGTGGAGATAACAACATCCAGGATATTTCTACTCTGGACAAAGCCTTTCAGTTTTGGGGCAATCATTTTACTAAGCACCGGTTTGAGTATAAGCGCCAAGATTTTGGAGAAAATTTTGTAGACCATATTGCAGAAACTAATGGGTATGTAATCTTTCATAGCCGAGGCATGAAATTTTTTGGGAATAAGGGCTATAAAAGTAGCATTTAGCTGGTTAAGTAGTTTACCCGATCTAAAGATATCCCTAGCGGCATTGAAAAGATCATTTTTGACAATATCCCAAAAGGTTTGAAAAAAATGGGGGGGAATCCATCAGGGCCAGGAGATTTATAAGCTCCAAAGGAAAACACAGCCTTTTTAACTTCATCCATAGAAACAACATTAGTCTTCATTTTTAAGTCTATATCAGAAATAGCTTTAGGGATCACATCAATAAAGTCAGCATATACCTGATTATTGATGTCAGGAGTCCTGTGTTGGTTAGAGAAGAAGTTAACAACTTCCCTCGCAATTTATTTTTCATTGGTCACCATAGAGCCATCCTCCTTCATAAGTGATCTAATTTTGTATCTACTTTTGTGTTTCAGAGTGGATTGGTGAAACAATTTTGTGTTCCTATCCCCTTCCTTGAGCCATTGAACCCTTGACTTTTGTTTCCAGTAGACTTCCTCCTTTTTTTTAATCCTATACCACTGTGATTTGAGATCTCTTTCCTTAGCACAAATCTCCTCATCCACCCTACCAGCCTCCATTATATCCTGAACCTTTTTTATGCTCTTTGCCAGAGAATACTTTGTCTCAAAAATATTGCCAAAAGTCACCTTATTACATCCTTTTAACTTTTTTCTTTATTCTACTTAATTTCTTAGCCAGGCAATACATCGGAGTACCAATAGTAGGTTCCTCCCACCAGGATTTAATCAAATCAAAAAAATCTGCATGGAGACACCACATAGCTTCAAATCTAAACAGGAAAGGACCATTATTATGGTCCGAATTTATTTTCAGCACCAAGGCATTATGATCTGAGCCAGATCTAGGAAGGGCAAAGCGAGAAAGGAATTGAGAGATATCCCAATTGGCAGAGATCAAGAATCTATCTAGTTTAACTTGGATTAAGTGATTTCCATTTCTTCTGTTAGACCAAGTAAACTTGGTTCCTTGGAGGGGGATATCAATAAGACTAGACGAATTTAAGAACTTCACTAGCTTCATCATGTTGTCAGAATAATCATCCTGCCCTCCAAAATTTTTTGAAGGAAGGAGAGGAGAGTTAAAATCTCCTCCCAACATCTAGTGGTCATCATACCTTAGAGAAATAGATTACTTAACTATTTCCAAAGCAAAACTCTATCCCTACTCTGATTCAGAGCATAGATATTTATAAGGTTCCATTTCTCCCGAGAGACAATATCCTCCAGAGTGATCACTAGACTATTCTTACAAGGAGAACACAAAGTCCCCTTAAATTTCGATGGGTTCCAAAGGGTAGCAATACCTCCTGAAACACCATCCGCCTCACTGACAAAATAATTTGCACCAAGCCAAATATTCATGATGGCTTTTTCAAAGCTCTCCTTCATCTTCGTTTCCTGAAGGAGGAGAACATCCACTTTATTATCAAGAATACATGATTTCACTAAAAATTGTTTGAACGGGCTATTGAGGCCCCTTATATTCCAAGAGAGGAACTTCATTAAAAAAGAAGTTAGCAACTCCGCCTCCAACCCAAAGAAGCAGTATAAACTACTTCTTCTTGGACTTTGATCCTACGATCGAATCCAAGGTTCTTTGTTTTCCAGTTGCCACATCTCTTGCAATGTCTTTGGTTCTGGAATCCTTTTGGGGAGGCCTTCCCACCTTATTTCCTCCTCCCACATCCGGTTTCTTTTTATTTTTAGGTTTAGAAGGAGCTTGGGACCATCCCTCCTCCTCCTTGTCACTTCAACCATTAGGGAATCCTAGAATAGCCATCGATTCACTCAGGTTTCTAGCACCAGTTTTAGAAAAGGAGGGTATATCCTCTACAAATAAGTTATTTTCAGCCAAAACATACTCTCCTTCAAGTTCATCCTTCGCACCTTGAGTCTGAGCCTTTACACTAGCATCCAACATATTATCCTCCTTCAAGGAGTCCTCAGAAGGGATATTCTCCTTATTTGCATCGCCCCCTCCCTCCAATACCAAATCAGCCATTGAAGGGAAGCCCAAGGTTGGGAAAGTGGAAGAAGGGGCAGCCAGAGCTAAGTTTAGGCATTCTTAGTCCATTACTTCAACAACAAGAGAAAAAATTGACATACTGGGCAGGTCGAGATTGTCCTTAATGAGAGGAATAAACACTTCTTGCTTGGGAACAATAGGAGGTTGCACTGTAGATATCATTTCATTACCAGGGTGAGCCTTCTCTAGAAATTTCTCCTCAGTCTTTGGGCCCTCGCCCTGCTCTAACCCACATGAATCACTTAGATGACCAAACTTCTTGCACAACTGACAAAAGAGTTGGGCATTTTCATATTCTAAGGGTTGAGTCCAGTTTCCAAACCTAGACTTAAGAAGAATGGAGGATGGAAGGACCATATTCACAGCCACATTAACACAGATACGGGCATACACCAGTCTAGATCTCTCCTGAGTAATCTTATCAATAGCCAATAGATTCCCAAAGGAGTTGGCTATGCCTTGCAAGATTCCTTTCTCCCAGAATTCCAAAGGGAGGCCCGACAGGAAAACCCAAGTTGGCACCAAGGCTCCCAAATCAACCGATAGGTCAAAACCCGGCTTCCACTTGTAGAGAGATAAAAAAAATTTAAAATCCGAGTCAAAAGCCCAAGGGCCACTAGTTAGATCCTTCATCATGTCTTCATACACCACAAAGGAAAAGAGAAAAATACTTCCAGGCATCACATTGATGGTGGCGTTGCCTTTGAGGTTCCAAGTGGAAGCAACCCACTGATGAACTAGTTCAATATTTGGCATGTACGCCAAAAACTTTCCAACAAGAGCCATTTTGAGGTTGTCCATCGCCTTCAACATCAGAGCCTCTGGGACATCAACTTCCCAGCCAATAACCGAGCAAGAAGCAAAATCCAACGACCTTTTACTCGAGACTGGTAAGTCAGACCCCACCAGTTTGTCCACGTAGGAAGCCAAGGCTTCCTCAAAGAAGAATGAGTTGATCCCCAGAGTCGATGAAATGGGTGACTTCCCAGAGATTCCCTTCGTCTTTTCCCTAGAGGAAAGGATTGAAGTACGAGGAGGAGACGTCAGAATAGGAACCGCCAGACTGGCCGATGTCACCGCAGGCACAACGCTAGTAAGGAGGACAACATCCTTGGAATGGGGAGCCTTTCTAGGGCCCCCTCCTAACCGACCCATTAGGTGGTCAAATCACTACAGTGGCTGAAAATTCAAAAAAATAGCTTGAGTGGGAACTTCAGAGCAAAGCAGAGCCAACTATTTTTCACGACGATGTTACCCGTAGCAACAATACCATTGTATTTGTTTAGGGAACCATCTTTTCCCTTGTTGCCGACTTGAGTTCCATTATAATGTTGTTATCTATTACTCTAGCACTTGATTTGGAAATTGATCAAATGGATGTTAAGACAATATTATTGCATGGAGACTTAGAGGATGAAATATTCATGGAAAAACGTGATAGATACAAGATGAAAGGTAAGGAGAACTTGGTATGTAAGTTGAATAGATCTTTGTATGGGTTAAGTAGTCCCCAAGGATGTGGAACCAACAACTTGACTTGCATGTGCTAGAATTGAGTTTTGGAAAGAGTGATTCTATTTATTGTGTATGAAAATTAGGTAAATAATCACATAATTACTTTTTTATATGTTGATGATATGATTATTGTTGGAGATAATAAAACATTAGTTTACAAACCTAAAACTACTTGTCTAGTGAGTTTGATATGAAAGAAGCTACCAAATATATTCTCAATATGGAGATATGTAGGGACATGAGTAAGAGTAAACTATGTCTAAACCAAAGAAAGTAGATTGGGAAAGCCTTGTTATGGTTTGAAATGTAGGATATTAAATAAGTTCACCTCTACCAGTTGGCACAAAGCTAAGTGGAGAAATTTCCTAAATTTTTGGAGGATTTGGAGGACACAAGGAAGGTTCCTTATGCAATTGTAGCAGGAAGTCTCATGTGTGTAATGCTCTGCACAAGACCTAAGACATGCCCAAATAGTGGGAGTTCTAAGTAAATTCATCGTTCATCCAAGTAAAGAACATTGGACATATGTAGAAGAGTGTTTAGGTACATGAAGGGAACTCTATCTAGTTTCTTAATGCATCATGGTACTAATGATATGGGCAAAGTGTTGAGTGTACATAGATTTGTTGATTTAGGCTGAGTTAAAGATCTTGAAAAGTAGGTCTAAAACTGGATATGTGTTTACTATATTTGGATGAGCATTAAGTTGGATGAGCAAGAGGCAATGGATGATTTCCATGTCAAATACTAAAGTAAAATATATGGTTGTATCACATGCTTATAAGGAGGTCATAAGGAAAAAGAGATTGAGTAGCAATATTAGTTTTAAGAACCAAATAATGGTTATGTGTGATTTACATAGTGCAATTTATCTAGCTAAGAACCCTATTTTCCATGCTAAAACCAAGTATATTGATGTGCAATAGGATTTTGTGAGGGAAATGGTTGAGAGCAAAAAAGTCTAGATTGAGAAAATTAATAATCAAGTAAATATTGTGTAGTGCCCCTCTGTATTGACCTTCCTTGACATTTGAGTAAGTTTATTCGGGATGTCATGTGATTTAGTTGTTTATTGTGTTATTGAATTATGTGGTGAACTTAATATTTTATATGGCCTTGTTTAATTAGTTAATAAAATTAAATTAATTAATTTTACGAAATATAAAGTATATGGTTTATTAATAAATAATTAAATTAAATTGGTTAAATAGTAAGTAAATGAGTTATGATTCAATAATTAAACTAATTGTGTTGTTGAAAGTAATGTTTAAATTATATTATTAATAATGGATGATTCTATTATTGTGAGAGTTAATTATTTAAAGATGGAAAAACAATGTGATTTTTAAATAAATCAATGAGATAAGATTTCGAACTGATGTAAAAACAAAGTTAAAATAGAAAAAAATGGGATGTATGCACATGCTAGACTTCAATCTGATTTTTAAATCGAAAATTTGCCCTTATTGTTGTTTTTTGTTTTTGAAAACTCTTCTTTGGTTTTAGTAGTGCTAGTTTTGGATTTTGGGAGTTAGTTTTCATTTTCAAAAAAAGAAAACTTTGCTTTGGAAAATAATTTTTTTTGTTTTGTTTTGAGATGTTTTGAAAGCGATTTTATCAATAGTAGTGATCAAGTTCGAAGGAATAATTTCAGATTGCTTGGAGGAAGTGGACTGTTTGCAGACGTAACAGCCGGTCTCGACATCGTTCAACCGTTTTGTAGCGTTGAAAACCAGGTCGGTGCTTCTCGTTTATTGTAAACAAATTCTTGTTTGTGGTCGTAGCTCGAAAATGTGATTTTTATTATTCTAAATATGTTCTTATCGTATTCTTATCTCTGTCGTTTGCATTGGTTCGAGGCTAATTTAGCTCAAGCCTATTCTCCATTTTGTTAGTTATGCATATCCTGTAATCGTGTATTTCTGCGAGTTATTGTATTTTCCTTGTACAATCTGAGAGTTCTCTATCTTCCCTACATTTTAATTCATGCATGCATTGAATCCTCATCTTGCTTACATTTGATGACACCCGCAAGTATCAAGCGACCTTCATTCCTGCTTGCTCCGTTCTTGTTACCTTTCTTATTGAAATCGATATCCTTCTGTGAGATTCACATATTGCTTGGAGATCGTTTGAAAACATAGTAAATGTTATCTGAGGCCTATTCAATGAACTTTGTTGCACGCCCTCTCCTTCTCCGCTGCCTTTGACATATTACCCATGCTTTGGTGACCATCACATTCCTGGTATATCAAAATTGCTCTAGCTAAATTTATATTTTGATTTGTGAAATTTAATTCATTGTTTATATTAAATATTTGGTATTTCAAATTCAATCCATGGTTGGACTTGGAATGTTGTTTATGTTGGTCGTCGATGCTTTATGTTTGGTGTTGGATAAAATATGCTAAGTTTGGAATTTGATATCTTCTAATCTGCATTGCAACTACAGTCCTTGAGTTTGTTGCCCTTAATGGTTTGAAACACAATTTAAAAGCTTGTATCATCTTTTGGCGTCATATTTGTCTGTGCCTCCTCCATTTTCTTGAATTTTCTTAAACCTACGAGTCTTATACTGTAAATATTCATTCTTGATGTTAGAAATCAAATTTCTCATTCCAGATCCATTTGTTGGTTATAGATGGCATTCAACTCTTGTTGTGAGAATTATGTTTCAATAGGGCATGAGATCTGTTTAGCGAACCATTGTATTTAGTTATGGAATATGTTATATTATTGTGACACTTGCATTGTATGTTTATACTTGCTGCTTTAATGTTAGAATAAGGTTGATTTTCAAAGCCTTCTACCTCTAAAATTTGTAGATTTCAGATGATTCTTTCATTCTACCATTTTCAGGTGACCCCTATAGTTTATTCGCCTTCCCACTACTCGTTAATTTTTCCACTCTTAGGAATTTGATTCTCCTTCACTAAAGTTCAATTTGGTTGTGTTTCTTTCGATATACCTCGTTATCATTATGTAATATATTGGATTCATATTTATGTGTATATATGTCTTCATATATATTATTATTTACATTAGTAAATTACAGAAGTAGGACATTGAATTGTTTAGAATACTTTCTTGGAATGCTTAACCTATATGTATTGATTTTCATAGAATTGGATTTTGATAAGGGTTATGGAAAAGTATAAGTCATAGTATAATTTTGTAGAGAAAGATTATCATGTAGATCATAAGTGATTACTATAGATTATGTGTTGGGTATTTATTCTTGATGAATACGTGTTATGTTCATTCCTTATATAATATATCGTTTGGTATAAATTGAGTAGGACTATAGATTAATATAATTGTTGCATGTTTCAAACTTAATAGAATTATCCCTACTATATAATTTGTGGAGCATCATTATTTAAGGCAATAGCGAGTAATTCTCCTTTCACATTTTATTATGCGATGATTATTGTATAGAATATAGGATGGGATTTATATCTCTTCGTCCTTTCCATTGTATGAAGGACACTTGTCTTAATGGGAGATATTTGATAGTCGTTTAAGATGATTGAAATGAATATGGTAAAGATTAAATATACAATTATTATCTTAAGAGTTGAGTTTTTATTAAATTGTTGTCGTAAATAATGCTTTATGTGGTATTCGAGGAATTTGTATATATATGAAGATGTATATTATATTAGGGTTAAAGAAAAAATGTTCTAGAAAAGATCAAAACATTATTTAATAAAATAGTTTTAATTTGATAGCTTATGGTAAATGGTAATATGGGAATCACATAGTTTGTTACAACTAAATTCTTGAGGGTTATTTGGTATGTATGTTTATATCTATATAAGCACGAGTTTTCCCTTGATGTTTCCTTATTAGAAGTTGAAGTATTCATCTTGTGATGAGTAGACTCTCTTATTGTTTTTCCCCAGTGATTTACCTTGATGGGAGTATTTAGGTTTGAAAGACATAGTTGAGTATCAAGGAATTGGATCATGGGAAATTGTTTTCTTGATGGAAATGAAGTAAATGGATTAAAGAGGTTATTTTGTGTTAGTGTAAAATAATATTTTTACTGTTTGATACATTGTTAAGAAAATTCTTTCGTATTATATTAACGAGTGCTGGTTATAACTCTTGCCTTGTTTAATTGATGGTTTGGCTTAATTTTTGAACTAAGTGTTTATTTAAATGTTGATAACTATGTCATAGTGGGATTTAATCATAAATTAATCGATTGAGTAAAATGTTGAATAGAAAAGATTATGCCAATTTTGTTTAAGTTTGAAGGTCTCACTATGATGTTAACCCTCGTTCTTCAACACTTGTTGATTTATAATTGTGGATTATAATTTAGTCTTTAAAGATCATGGGATCATTGTCTTTTCAATGAGAGGCCATTGTGTTAGTGATTTGTCAGACTTCCAGAGGTTTGAGGAGACTATGGTTTTTTTTTACTTGCAAGAGTAGGTATGGGAGCGGAAGATCCGGTGAGGTTGCCTGGGTAACTCGGTATGGGGGCCGACAACCTAGGAAGATCTATATTGGGTAACCCATATCAAGCCTGGAGTTTTTACATGAGTGTTATGTTGTTTCACCTAAATGCGGGTGGTTCCATGATTTTGAAATTTTGATAATGGTTGATCTTTTTACTTGGATTGTGTTTATGTGGGGTTGAGCCTTGCACTGTGGAAATTGTTTTATTGTGAAGATCTTGTGTGAGGTGGTGCATGCCTCGTTTCATGTGACTTTTTATGGCTTTTCTAGTTGGTGCAAGTTGGCTTACCTAGTTGGTGACTGCAAGTTTTTGTTGCTAGTAGGGGGAGTGGCTTTCAATGGGGGATGGGGTACAGAGTGGCATATGGGTAACTCATTGAGATTTTCTTGAATCAGTGATAACTTAATAATTAATTGAGGGATTTGGGGTAGTATCTCACATTAATCCAGATAAGTTAGCCTCACTCATGGATCAAGTGCTCACTTAGGCTTGAGATGAGTGAGAGGGCTTGGAATGGAAAAGATCAATTGCCTTGTCCTTTTGAAAGGTATGTTGATCCCGCATGAGTGAGAATGGGGGTCGGGGATTGGTTGAGGTTGCCAGGGTTTAACCCGGTAGGGGGACAGTAACCTATGAAGATTCACATTGGGTAACCCATGTCGAACGTATGTTTGTTGTTCTCCTCTTGTAGTTCTTGTACCTCTGGAAGCGGATGTACCTTGTTTTTGTTGTTTCTTTTGTATGGAGTCTTGTTTGTGGGTCCTTCTTGTCATCTCCTAGCACGGGGGGTTGGGCCTTAGGGTCCATATGGTCAGGTGGAATGTTCTATGCACCCCATTGGGTTCTCAGTCGAAGTTCATGATGCAAAGAGTTGTACCAGTTGTAGTGGTTCCAGAGCTTCACCAGAGTGGGAGATAGTCTCATTGCCTTGTATTATAATATTTTCAGTTGTGTCACATTATGTAGTTGGTGTATCCTTCCCATTGTTTTAAGGGAAGCTAGATGTAAATTGTAATCAGTGTAATGCTCTTATTCGGTGTTGTATATGTGGAAATATGAGTAATTATGTAATCTTGGAACAAAGTATAGTTATGTTTATTCAAGTGATAAATGGAATCTATATATATTTTCTAGTATTTCATGTGATCAAATGGATGTTTATGTGTTGTTATGAATGTATGTACTTGTTATTGATTTTATACTATGGGGTTAAAATGTATACTTGTGAGTAGTTTATCATTGTTATAGGAATTGAGTCATGATGGGAATGTTCATAAGTAATGCAGTCATGTTACCCCCGAGGACATGGTTGGATAATGTATATGTATAATTATTCTAAAAGGGTTGCATGTTAGTGGACATCTTATGTTATGTTTTACCTTTTTTTTTTAAATGTACTATATTGTTTGTTATATATTGTCCTTTAGGGTTTGTGTGGTGAGGCGTTACATACTACATATTCTTTTACATAAATGTAAGTGTAAATAAGTTCATGTGGTATAGGGTTGAGATGAGCTTATCCCATTCTTCAACATGAGATTAATCTATTGGGTTGAATACCACAAGTTCTCTTGTCATAAATATCAAGTGGGAGAATGTTGGGACTTGAGTGACATTCCCTTATAGAAATTCCTTATAGGAAAATTTTGTTTGTATTCTTTATTACATTGAAATATAATGTTATCAAATATTACAATACAATAAGCATAATGTTTGACATATGAAAATGATGTTTTAGGTATTGCAATACATCATATTCCATATCAATTGTGGTGATAAGGAATTTGGAAGAAGAAATAACAACCACATATGACAAGATTTTGTTGAAACATGATCAATTATGTAGGAGCACTTGTAGAAAAATTAATGAACATGGAGCAAAATATTTGGGTACGATAATGTCCTAGAAGATGGCACTAGATACCATAAGTAGTATAGAGAAGTGTTATGTTGGGATATTTAAGCTACCAAAAGAGAGTAACTAGTAGTGGTGGTTATATTAATAATATGTGCATGTATCAACAGTGTAAAGGTTGTAGCTATTGATTCGTAGTGTGTGGAAACAATAGATAATACAAGAAGATGATCCATTTTGAGGCATCATTCTTGGAGCTTTATGCAATATCTTGACATCATGTGTCATTAAAATATAGTTAAACATGGCTCTTGATATTCCATGAGTTGGTTGAATAGTTGAATTGTTGGTTACTCGCAATTATGATTTAACTTGAAGACACATTTTATAGTGTTGTTGTGTAACAATAAAAGTGATTGAAAAAGAAGGGTATATTGTAGATTGAGACTCTATAAAAGGTTCCCAAAGACCTTGTTGTATTGAATTGATCTTGATTCTAAATAATATAACTACAAACATCTTTTGGTTGTGAGTTTTCTCCTAGAAGGATTTTCAACATATATATTTTGCATCTTATGTAATCTTATGGATGCATAATATTTTATTTATTTTCATACATGTTAGATTTTGCAAGTATTGTTGATTATTAACTAAACACATAATCTTTAGTTTTCATCATCCTAGTTTCTCATTTATCTATAACAAGGGTCACAATCCCCCAAAAAAATATGTTAATACTTTGTACTTAATCTAGAGTTTAGAGATAAGGTTGTAATAGATGTGATACCATTGGATATTTGTGGTGTGATTTTTGGAGTCATTATCTCTATGTTAGGGATGTATTATACGTAAAAATAAAAAACCAATATAGGCTTTGATTGAAGGGAAAGAATTCACTTTGAACTGTTGTGTGGTTAGACCCAAAATATTCATGCTAATTTCTTCACAAGCCAAGAGACTAATTGACACCAATGACAAGTTTTCTCTATTATTGTTACATGATGAAGAAAAAAAAGTGGGGTAAGATTAAGAAAAATTCATGATTACATACATATAAGTAACAATAAGAAATAGATAATTTGGTTCAACAATTCTTGGGGTTATTTCTTGAGCCTAAGATACTACTCACACATAAAGATGTTGAGCATGAAATATACTTGTTACTTCATTTTCCTCTTCTAAATATAAAAATGTCCCAATAATGCATTTTAAAGGTCAAATAACTAAATATGCAACCATAAACTCTTCTTAAGTAGGAAGTAATAAAACCTAGCACTTCACCTTGTGATTGTTTCACTGTGGTGGTGCCTAAGAAGGAAAAAACATGTTGTATGTGTGTAATAAAAAATATTTGGAAAAGACAACCATAAAGAATAGGTATTCATTTCCATGTATTGATGATCTCTTTGATCAATTATGTCATGCTAGGCATTTTTGTAAGTTAGATCTAAAATTGTGCTATCACAAAGTAAGGATAAATAAGAGGATATTTGAAAAGACAAATTCAACATTGTGCATGGGATTTATGAGTGTCTTGTTTTACTATTTCGGCTATACAACACTACAACTACCTTCACAAGATTAATGAATAAGTTATTTAGACCATTTATAGACTCTTGCATAATTATAAATCTATTTTTCTCAAAAGTATAAAATTGAATTTATATTTAATATAAGAGTTAATTTTACATGGAAACATTTATTATTGTTATTATATGTTTAAAGATTATAAATTATATCTATAATTCAAATACAAATGCACAAAAAATCTTATTTATGATTATTAACTAGCTTATGATTTAAGAACATTAATATCAACAATATTAATATATTAATTAGCATTCAACAATATGAACACCATCTCAATGGAACAAATGTACTTAATTCTGAATATTTTTGAATAAAATAAGTTTGGTACTTATCTGTATCAAAGCACTCAAAATGGTCACTCCCACCCTCAGAAGATTTTGGTGGTTTTGGCCCTCGTAATTATGGAAAACTCTAGGAGGAAATAATTTTTCTTTAGAACACAACATACTCTAAAACTATCACTCGACACATTTCAAAATAGTTACTCAACATGCATATAGCATGCTCCAAATAAATTACTCAACATGCATGACAACCCTAGCTAGAACAATCTCAAGTCTACACCATACCCTAAGTTGGACACAAATTGTGTGCCCCTTCTCCAATGCCCATAACCACCAAACCTTGTTCTTTAAATGATTTTCATGCCCCTTTCCATGTCTTACATAAATTCTTAACATAACCTTTCAAGGGATGGTTTCCAATCCATCACACCCTTTCACACACATGTCCTTTCATAATTATTTAATAAATACAATTATTCCTCTCTTAAAAACGAAATCTAATAAAAATATTCATTAGTATCCACCCTTTTTGTTGGGATCAGGGTGTCTCAACCTTAGAGTCCTAGCATTTAATTATTATTTGATGTATATTTATTTTATAATGTTTATTTGCCTACCAAATATGTAGTCACTTTGTGGGACCCATAGATGATGTGGCATCCTACATGGCAAGTGATATCTAATTGTTATAAGCTACATTTGTGGAAGTAGGCATCCACTTTGTAGGACTTAAATTTTATTCTAGATTGATGGAATTTTTCAAAAAGTTGTTAGTCATGCACTATAAGAGACTATGACACTTGCTATGACAATCCATGATAGTCGTAAGAGTCAACTATGACAACTACCGAATTGGGACTAGTGAGGAATTGGTAGCTGGCAGTTTTGCATGTGGTAGGAACCTTGTATGGTGAGAAGAATCTTGTGCATGATATCCAACACCTTGCATGTTGAGTGGACTGATTTTGTGGCATAGAAGTTTATGGAAGATGGTTTGCATGTCAAATAAATGTGGCAGTTGCATAATAGGTGAAGTTGAGTGCCCTGCATGTTCTCCATGTTATTTTACATGCATGTAGTGATTATGGAGATGATATATTGTATTCTTGGGTGCCCATGTTTCGCATCTATAAATTGGTGATTCCTTAGTTCATTTTTAAGGTGACATGTTTAAGATTGTTTGTATATCATTATGTTGTTGAAATTTCTCAAGATTCTCATTGTAGTGTGAATACTCCTGAGAATTGCTCTAAGATTGTACCTATAGTAGTATAAGGTGTTAATAATAATAAAAAGTGTAACTCTCCCCTACTTAGATTCGTATAGGAATTTTCTTCTACCATTCATATTTCCTTTCAATTGGTATTAGAGCTTGGTCAACCTTGATTCCTTTGTTGGGTTAGAAGGTTTTTTTGAGCTAATCTTTGTTTCAATGGGATTTTTGCAAAAGTGCATTTTGTGACCTTGTTGTAGGTAAAAGATGGCAAGCACATCTTGCAAAATTGAGATGGATAATTTTAATGGCGAAAACTTCAAACTTTGGAAGTTAAAAATCTAGGATATGCTCGTAGATAGAGATCTATGGGCTACAATATCTGGAACAAAACTAACAAGAACATCCCAAGATGATTTGGATCTAATGGATTAGAATTCAAAGGATTTGATCAAAAATTGTTTGGCTAATTTCATGTTATTGAATGTCCATGAAGAGAAAAATGCTAAAGATCTTTGGAAGAAACTTGGAGACGTTTATTAGGCTAAACCCTTGGTAAACATGTTGTTCTTGAGAAAGCAACTATATTCTCTGAAGATGGAGGATCCATAGAAAATCACTTCAATGCATTAAACATGTTGATAGCTCAATCGGGTTTCATTGGAGATAATATTAAAGAATAGGATCACTGCATGCTCTTGTTGTGTTCTTTTCCGAACTTGTGGGATCACCTAGTAATGGCCATTGGAAGCACTACCACTAGTTTCAAGATGGATGAGGTGGTTTCTTCATTGTTGTCTGAAGAGATGCAGAGAAAGTCTTTCGAGATGGCTAAGGATACCCTTTTTGTTTGTGGAAGATCGAAGGAGAAAGGCAAGAAGAAGGACAAGAAATTAAAATCAAAATCTCATGGAAAGTACAAGGAAAAGTGTGGGAACTACAAAAAAATTGGTCATTTCAAAAAAAAGTGCAAGGAAGAGAAGAAGAATAGAGGAAAAAAGAGTTTCTCATATTCCAACTCTAATAAATACTCTCAAGATGATATAGATGCATTTGTTACATCCTTGGCAACCCATGCATCAAAAGATGTGTGGTTGATAGACCCGGGTGCTTCCTTTCACATGACCTCCCATAGAGGATGGTTCTTGAAGTATGAGGAGTATGATGGTGGGAATGTGTACCTGGGTGATGACTCTCACCTAAATATTGTTGGCCATGGAAGAGTCAAAATCATATTTCCTGATTGGTAGAGTGAATGGGATTGATGGTGTCTTGCATATCTCGAGTTTGGCAAGAAACCTACTTTATGTGAGTAAACTAAATAATTTGGGAGTGCAAATTGTTTTCTCTAGTGGAGGATGCAAGATGATGAGAGGAGCTATGGTTTTGGCTAAAAGTGTTTGGATTGACACCTTGTACAAGTTGGATGCATGCATGATTCAATGTAATAGTTATTTTGATACACCAAAGAAGAGACCTTTGGATTCTTTATCCTCGTCGTTAGATCATGCAAGGAAGAACTATGTAGCAGCTACATCTGATGGTCGTGCCTTTTGGGTAACTAAGAGTGCTCATTCCATGGAAATGAATCTTCCTACAGAGAAAACAATGTTATGGCACCAGCAACTTGGTCTTATCCGTGAAAAGGTTCTTAGATCCCTAAAAAAAAAGAGCCTTGTTGAAGGCTTTGATGATTGTAATCTCAATTTCAGCTTTTGTGAACATTATGTTTATGGAAAATGACACTGTGTTTCTTTTTACTCTAGTTCTCATAAGTCTTATGGGGTTTTGGACTATGTTCATGCAGATGTGCTTGGTCCTGCGAATGTTCCTTTGTTATCAAAATCTATATATTTTGTTTCTTTCATAGATGAATATAGTAGAAGGATATTCATTTATTTTCTCAGAAGTAAATTTGAAGTCTTTAGTTAGTTTAAGGAGTTTAAGGCCTTGGTTGAAAATCAAACTAGAAAAAATATTAAGTGTTTGAGGACTAAGAATGGCAGCGAGTTTTATTTCGCATAATTTGACAAGTTCTATAAAGAGCACAAGATTGAGAGACATAAGACAACTCCATACATCCCGCAACAAAATGGAGTTGCAAAGAGGATGAACAGGATGTTGATGGAGCAATCTAGGAGTATGTTGAGTGGTGTTGACCTTGAGCAGAATTTTTGGGATGAAGTTGGAGCCATTACATGTTATTTGATCAACAAATCTCTTACATTGATGCTTATTGAAAAGATACCCATGGAGGCATGGTTTGGTAAAAATCCGTCATTGAGACATCTCAATTTTTTTGGCTCTGAAGCTTACGCTCATATTTTGATTGAGAAGAGGTCTAAGTTGGAGAATAAGGTGGTTAAATGTATCTTCATTGTCTATGGTGTCAGTGTGAAGAGGTAAAAAGCTTTGGAATCCTACAATAAAGAAGTTTCTCTATAGCATAAGGGTAATTTTTAGAGAGATGAAACCTTCCATAGTTGACCTGCAACCAAAGGAAGAAGAGAAAAAAAAGAAGGTAGTTCAGATTCCACCTACTCCAATAAAATATGAACTGCGTACTCTTATGAACATGATGATGAGGCGAGCTCTAGTAGCTCTGAAAGTTCTGAAGAAGAAGAACCTCAACCATAGAAATTGAGAAGGTCTACGTGTGTTAGGTGACAATCAGAATGGTTTGGCTATTCCTTGTTGGATTCCAATTGTATTTTTTATTTGATTGCTAATATTGATGAGCTTAGGACTGTTAGAGAGGCTATGGGTATGAGTGATGCAGATTTCAGGATGAAAGCCATGGATGAGGAGATGGTTGCATTAAAGAAAAATGAGACTTGGGATCTGGTACCTCTACTTATTAGATGAAAACCCATTGGTTGTAAATGGGTGTTCAAGAAGAAGTGTGGTCCTAATTGAAGTATTGAGAAGCATAAGGCATGGTTGGTCATTAAGGGGTATTCTTAGGTGGAGGGAATAAATTATGGTGAAATATTCTTTCCTATAACAAAGTTAACATCTATTAGGTTGTTGTTATCACTCACAACATCATATGATCTATAAGTGGAACGAATGGATGTGAAGACAACACTCCTTCACGGTGACTTGGATGAAGAGATTTACATGACACAACTAGAGCATTTTATTTTCAAAGGTAAAGAAAATTTGGTTTGCAACTAATGAATTTTTTATATGGTTTGAAATAGTCTCCTAGAATGCGGTACCAGAAGTTTGACACCTATGTGTTGTCATTAGGATTTTTGAGATCTAAATTTGACCATTGTGTGTATTTTAAAACTAATAATGGTTGCATTCTCGTTATTATCTTATATGTAGATGATATGGTGCTTATTAGGAATGGTAAAAGCATTATTTCATATCTGAATTCTCAGTTGTTAGCACAGTTTGAGATGAAAATTTTAGGTGCAACAAGGTATATTTTGGGGATGGAGATCACAGAGACATAGCTAATAAAAAACTTTGGTTAAGCCAGAGCAAGTATGTGAACTCAGTGTTGGAGAGATCCAACATGGCATACTGCAAATAATTAGTTGTTCTTGTAATGTAGGGGGAAAAGCTTTTTGTGAATGATTGTCCAAAATCTTCTACTGAGATGGAGGAAATTACTAGAGTAATTTATGTGAGTGTTGTTGGCAGATTAATGTATGTTATGGTGTGTACAAGGCTAGACATTTTGCAAGCAATGGGAGTCCTTAGTTGGTTTATGGCTAATCTTGGATGGGTACATTGAGATGCAATGAAGAGAGTGTTTAGGTACTTAAGGGGTACTTACGAGTATGCCTTGTGTTTTCATGGTTATCCTACTGGACCTCAACACTCAAAGAGTATTCATGGATATGAGGATTCAAATTGGGCATATGACATTGACAACAAAAGATCCACCAGTGGCTACATGTTCATGATGTTTGGTGGTGCTATTAGTTGGATGAGTAAGTGGCAGGTTTTAGTCACTTTGTCCATGAAAATAAAATGAAGTATATGACAACTACTCATTCTTGTAAGGAATCCAATTGGATTAAGAGATTGTGTTCAGACACTGGATTAGATGCAGGCACACATTACTATCTGTTGTGATAGTTAGAGTGTTGTTTTCTTAGAAAAAAAACCTACTTTCCATGCCAAAACAAATCACATTGATGTTTAGTATCATTTTGTTTATGATCTATGGTAGAAGATGGAAAGGTGAACTTGGAGAAGGTTGACACTTTGGTGAATTTTGCAGATGCACTAACGAATCCGCTAAGCACAAAGAAATTCAGATGTTGTTCCACTTCCATGGGCCTTCGCGCCCTAAGAAGTTGATTTCACATGACTCTTGTAGGTCCTTGACAAGTGGGACAATTTTGGGATTAGGGTGTCTCAACCTTAGAGTCCTAGAATTTAATTATTATTAATTGATGTAATTATTTATTTTATAACATTTATTTGCCTACCAAATATGTATTCACTTTGTGGGACCCATCAATGATGTGGCATCCTACATGGCAAGTGACATGTAATTGTTGTAAGCTATATTTGTGGAAGTTTCCACATGGCAGGACCTAGATTTTAGGATAGATTGATGGAATTTATCATAAGTTTCTATGTCATGCACTATGATAGACTATGACATTTTCTATGATAGTTTATGATAATCGTAAAATTCAACTATAACAATTATTGAATTGGGACAAGTGAGGAATTGGCGACTGGTATTTTTGCATGTGGTAGGTGCTTTGCATGGTGAGAATAATCTTGTGCATTATATCCAATTCCTTGCATGTTGAGTGGAATGATTGTGTGGCATAGTAGTTTATGATAGATGGCTTGCATGTCAAGGAAATATGACAATTGCATACCAAGTGAAGTTGGATGCCTTGTATGTTCTCCATGTCAGTTTGCATGCATGTAGTGATTGTGGAGATGACACATGGCAGTATTGGGTTCCCATGTTGCACATCTATAAATCGGTGATGCCTTAATGCATTTTTAAGGTGATAGGTTAAAAATTGTTCATATGTCGTTATGCTGCCAAAATTTTACCAAATTCTCATTATAGTGTGAAGGCTCTTGAGCATTGCTCAAATATTGTAGTTGTAACAATATAAGGTGTTAATAAGAAAACTTTTTTAACTCTCCCCTACTTAGATTTGCATAATAAGTTGCTTCTACCATCTGACTTTCCTTTCACTTTTAACTAAAGGGCCATAATAAATTTTATTTTCTATGTCCCTTTTAATTCTATAGGGCTATTTCATATAAAATATTTTTTTCACTTTAGGTGAAAATTCCCATAGCATTTCTCCCCCTATAATTTAGTTGTTATCCTCAATATCATGAGATGTATCTACATAACAACTCAAAAAACACATAATCAGTGACTATAAATACATTAATTTTTCATATAGTATTGTTAACATCATAATATCTTTATTTTATTTCGACTTCATCTATATTCTCTCCCTCTCTTTTTAACTTCATGGATCTTCTTTTAATAATTCCTTATCATTCCATTTTAAATTTACATGTTCATTCAATAATTACTTTTCAGTCAAAATTATAATGATATATGTATGTATGTATGTATGTATGTATGTATTTCTTATGAAACATATCATGAATTTACAATTGAAGAGCTAATGCTATTTTATATGTTCCATATCATATATTTTAATTTTATTATTTCACACCCATGTAACCCCCTTTTTATTATAATTTTTCAATTTTTTTACATGTAATATTAATATTAAATTTGTAAAAAGTATTATCATGTGTTCACATAACACTTACTTAGTGAATGCCATGCATATCACATATGGTTCAAGCAATCATAATTGTGTATAATATAATATATACTCAAAATATATTCTAAGATGATAATCATCCATTCCAGACTACATGAATATCCTCTTTTCATATATCATATACAATTGAACGAAAACAAAAACACAATTATCTTTAAACAAAGTTCATACCATTTCATCTAGTTGTTCAAATTAAGGTTTGATTGTAATATAAATTGTATTTATTTTATTCACACATTTTCACACACATGTCCTTTCATAAATATTTAATAAATACAATTATTCCTCTCTTAAAAAATAAATCTATTAAAGATAATTGCATTTATTTACATTGCAATTATTCCTCTAGAGATTGTTCATGTACCTTTGTTTTTATTTAGATGATTCAAAAAGGAATATAGGCCATAATTGTAATATATATATACATCTAAATTACATTGGATATGATGTTGCTTTATAATGTATTTCATTCCAAAGGTGTACCTTTCTTTATTATTCAAAGCGTGTTGAAGGTGTTGTAGATATTAGCTTCCATTTTCACCTTTACATTCATGCTTTATTTTTTTCTTTTCCTTGAATTATACTTTCTATAATATAGAAAATGGTATCCTAGGTCCTAAATGTAAAGAACCTAGGATGCAAGGGGCCTTTTTCCAAGTTACATTAAGATGTGGATCAACAAGGTGATTAGATTGAATTACAACCTTGAAGGTGAGACAATCAAACCTATATCTACATCTAATTGAGGATGGGAATGGATTGGAAATGATTTGGAATGATTAATCTAATTAGACTATGTTCCCTAATATGTAAATTACAAGATCCTAACAACTGACAGATATAAATAGTAATTTGCAAGTGGATATGAGGAGTGTAGAGTGATATGTACCAACCCATAAAAGCTTGTTCCAGCCACTGTATAAGGACATTGTCTCCCAAGGGCGTATGGGTCCCTAATAGGGGGTCCTGCTCAACTTTTAAGGTCCTCTAGTAGTAGATCCAAGACTTCCGTTTCCACTTGCAAAGTTTCCAAAACACTGTTGGATAATTCTACAATTGAGTTTCCATGGTTTGAAAAAAATTATGGCTTTAAATGCAACAATGGAGAATTTTTCTTCAAGATTCCTTCAATCCTCTTCAAACCTAAGATTTGCACATTCACAAAGAGAGGAAATTTTGGGCCATTTTAGGGGCTTGCCTCAGTCAAACCTCGTGTAAGTGTTTCCACTTGCACAATGGAAATGTAAATGATATGAATGATAATTGAAAGGAAGGAATGATGAAACCAAAAAGTGTTGCAACTCACCACCCTTCAATAGCTTCCTTGAAGAACTAAATTCATACACATCACCTCAAGGATTTGGATCTTTCTTTGCTTGAATGCTTGAATGCTTTGGAGACCTACAACAAGGGTTAGCCTTCACAAAATCATGATAACATGACCACATGAACTCACATACACTTGGACATGATGCTTGGATCTTGAATTGCTACAGTAAAGCTCTGAAATGCTACTCTTGACAATAGTATTTTCTCCCCAATTATAGTTCTAGTTTTAGATGGTGAAAAGACTAGGTATTTATAGGAATTTATTCAATTTCTCAAAAATTAGATCCCAGAAGTTGACACTTGAAATTTGAGTTCTAAATGTTAAAATGTCACCAACAACATGCCCAAAAATGGGTCATGTCTAAGAAGGGGGGCCATACTAATGCAGGGAAAAGTTTTAGTTTTTCAATTTTTGGTTTTTATTTTAGTTCGGTTCTTGTTTCTCTTTTTTTTTTGGTGACATCTGGAAAGCTCTAGGTGGAGGCAAGAAATGGTGGAATGGGAAAAAGAAGGAGACGCCTCCTTATGTAAGTTTTTTTACTGCCAGAAAAAAAAGATAAGAAATTGTTATGTTGTTGCAAGAGACCCACATTTTTGTCTAGGAAAAAGAAGCCAATACTTCCAAGTGCATGAAGAAGAGGGAAAATTGTGTTGGAATGAAGGATGCTAGAGAAAAAAGGACGTTGGTAGGGGAGAAGAGGGTGTATACAACACACAATGGAGTTTAATTGTTTTTGTGATATGTAGTTCCTCCCTTTGTGGTAGAAATCTTAATATAATAAAATTTATTTTCCTATCGATGGTGTTTAATGAACTTTGTATTCTGAAAAATTGAATAAGGAATGAATATATTTCTATTGTGGTTGCCTTGACAAGGATCATTTTTTTTTTGGCATAGCATACTAAAACTTGGTGTTTTTGTCTTCATTACTTGATGTTCCTTGAGTGTGATGTTTGTAATCCATTGAATGATATGTTTAAATCTATTTTTGGAAATAAGGAATGAAATTGGGGTTTGTTTTCAATCACCTTGAATTATAATCTAGCTTGCTTTATCATTTCATCTTATGTAAACACTATAACTGATAATCGATCATTGTGAAGTTTCCTGCCTTGGTGAGATTGCAACAATTTTGTAATTAGTAGTTTTCTATTACATACAACCAAGGGTATATGGGTCCTGGCCTAAATTTTCAAGACACTACATGTTAAGAATAACACATGAGTTGGATGCATTTATTCAATGCTTGCAGTTTATTGAAAAATGGTGCAAATGGGCTCCCAAAATGCATAATTTTAGGCAATTAGGGGGTCAATCAAGCTCAATAATTTAGGGGGGGGAAACATAGTGTGAAATTGTTAAGGGTGACAATTTTCTACACTACATTTAACCCCCACTTTAGTGAGAGTATGAACTTATGCTTGGACTCACACTAAAGTAGAGAAATATATGTCAAGAGAGGTTCAATTGTCCAAATGTTGGAAAGATAAGATGACTAAGAATCTAGGGGGAGAGCTCAAACCCACAGGATTCAAGATCCCATGACAAAAAAACATAGCCACAAAGGAACACACATGCACATGTATGATATGTAATAGTATAAGATACACAAACATAC